>MQRK01225506.1:71719-83328 GCA_001938485.1 Girardia tigrina
TTTCGCATTTAAACCCGCATATATCGCATGCTCATTTAAATTTTTTTTGACCGTTACAAGTAACTTCGAGAAAATTAAATTAAGTTAACTTGAATTTTTTTAATGTAAAATTGTACCTTGAGACCTAACAAATCATTCAGTGAAAATTTGAAGTTTCTATGTGGTCTAAATGCTGAGATATAGGCAAAAGTAAATGGCCCATTCTTGACAAGATGAAATACAGTGAAGGTATATGAAAAGTGCTTAATAAAAAAGGTTTTGAGTACCTGAAATGTATCAAGTTCTTTACTTTGAACTTTGTATTGCTGATTTATATCAAATATATTTATGATACATAATTTATGAAAATGGACATACATAATATATAATTACGATGCACAGCGTGGTCCAAGATTTAAACATTAAAATGAATTTATCGAAAACTATTTTAAAAGAAAACGTGCATTTAAAATATTATAATTTTAGTAAAAAAGCTACTTGAAGTGCATTCATCCTGTAAAGCAATGACTTTCCGAATTCGTTTTTCAAACCCGTCAATGACTTTTATCAACATTTCAGGTTTAATCTGCTCAATATTCGAAAAAATACCGCTCATCATTCATCAATATATTTCAGCCGATCATGGTAGATATTATCTGAGATAACCCCAAAGAAACTAATCACATGGATTGAGCCCGGAGAGTAAAAAGTCACTCTATTCCTCCTTCAAACTTCTTCGGAGAGTCGAGAGCGATCATTTTTTATCCGAATTCATCGGCCAAAAGAGTGTAAACTTCTTGGGTTCGATTCAGACGTGCTCCGTTTTGCATGAACAAAAATTCTTTCACCATTCCAAGTTCTCTAATCTTTGGAAGTGCTTCTTTGTTCAATATTTGATGATAAACAACTTCAGTAACCGTAGATTAGATCATTTTTAATGAGATTGCACACCATACTGTTAGCCTTCTCGGATGTAATGGTTTACAATCATTATGTGTGAATTCACTTATCCCAAGTATCGCATTTTCTTCTTGTTAACAGCCATTTAGGTGAAAATGAGCTTCGTTATTAAATAAGATTTACACGATATTGAAAGACTTCTCTTCCATCATTGTAAGCATCTTGTTAGCAAACTCAAAAGCTGTTTTGCCGCATTGAAGCTTGTATGGGAAGAGGCCCAGGTCAAAGTTTATGATGCGTTGCAAATAAGATATGCTTATTCAAAATTCTTGTGAAGCAGTTGGGTTTATTTGGAAATAGGTTTCGACTCTTTCGATATTTTCGTCGATTCTGGCCACCTTTCTCCTCCCGGGTTTTCTGTTTCATCAGCAACACTTCATGTACTGTTGAAACTGTCTAATCCGTCCCTCTTTAATCTGGCAGGTCCGAAAATCCCCATTTTTCAATCCCGGTATTTGTTCTGACTCTCTCTATTCCGGTATATTTTGAAATCCCCGGCCATGCCGGAATAGCCAGGTTCTACTGTACTTCAAAATTTATCAATTGATCGTGAAACCTTTGAATAGTGAATTTAGTGAAATGATCCAAACTTCCTTTTATTAGCTGCGATGGTTTTGTTTACTTTCTTGTTGTTTAAGTAATATTCTTCGACAATAAATAAACAATGATGAGATTCCATTATTATTTTGCAGCGATTAATTGATTCAACCACGTACGTTAAATACATTTTAAATCAGGGGTGGGTAAACGGTCGATCGCGAGCTGTTTGATAGTAGATCGTAGACGTTTTTCTCAGATAAATTTTAAATATTTAACAATAGATTTATCTGAGTAAAAAGAATCGTAAAAATAACATGGAAATACACAATTTTTCATTAAGATTTTAAATTAAGACTCAAAATTCAACGTTAAAATTAAAATATATTTAAAGTTTAAATTAGTGGTAATTAAAATGATATTGGATTTTGTTTAAATATTAAAAAATTTGGTGTTGATTCATGTATTAAAATTAACCGCATAACATCTTATACTTCGAAAGTCTTCGAGACAATCTAAGTTAGCCACTGAAGCATTCTATGTGATCTCCTATGTTTTGGGAAAACATAAAAAGTATTATCATGATGGTCAAGTTTTCGTTATGGAAGCTTTCCTTGAGAGCAGTGAAAAATTATTTAACAACTTTAAAAATAAAAACAAAATTCTTAATGCAATTAAAGATTTGTAACTTTCTTGCCGAACTATAACTCGACGTAATGAAGATATGAGTGATAATGTAACTCAATAATTGGAAGATCACATACAAAACTGCAGCTTCTTTTCATTACAGTTTGATGAATCAACTAATGACATTGATAATGCACGATTAATTATGTTTATAAGAACGATATTTCGACGAAAGAGGAATTTTTACCAATTCTTCCGATGAAAGGTACGACGCAAGAAGAAGACATTTTCACAACATTTATTACATTTACATAATAATAAAATTAATAAACCTACTGTGTTATGTTTTTTATTTCTGAAACAGTAGATCGCAGTTAAATATTAAAAATTTTAGTCGATCGTACAACGTTTAAGTGTGCTCACCCCTGTTTTAAATAAAATAATCACGAAAAATGGTGAAAACTATGAAAAATTAAAAACAGAAAACAGACGTACTCAACTAAAATAAATAATCGCGGAGCAAAAGGAAACACATGAGAAGATTTCGAGGAAAAATAGATTCAGTACTGTTGTGTTCGTTGTCATTCCACATCTGAGAAAAGAAACGATAATTGGCCACAAAATTCAAATCCCCAGTCACTTCGAGCACAGCATTTTTATGATATTTACATTTAAAAAATATTTAATTGTAATAATTATTTTTATTAAAAATTGTAAAAAACTTGGTTTTAATAAATGCAAAATTTTCTGATGATTGAAAAAATAAATTTTTTTAAGTGGTAAAATTTTTTCTTGGGTTAATGATTTGTTTTAATCATTATCGAACTCGTTACGTCCAATATCGTCTATCATGAAATCGAACGGCTCTATACGAGTGACACTCAAAGTAAATAAAACCACAAAAATTAAATAGTTTATCTTTACTTTATATATAAAAAGATTTATTAAATAACCAACCAATTGACGTGTTTGCAGAATTAAAAGTGAGAAAAAAGGCTATACAACTAATCAATCTTTATTAATAGTGTTCCAAAAGTAATTGGAGGATGTTTGTCTCAATCTATCTCCAGAATGGCATTTTATTTCGCGGAAATTCATGTTTGCGTTTTAACACTGACTATTCTCATTTATTTACAACGCTTGTGAAACTTGATCTTAAGTTCTACCATCCGCAACAAGTGCCAGTGATCAGCAATTAAGACTTTGAAAGACGAGAAGAGTTCTTCAAAACGATTGTGGAGAGATTCGACGCAGACCCTCACTTAATTGACCACATAATTTGAACAGACGAATCTTTGTTTCACCTATCTGGAGTAGTGTCACTAAACAACAATCTTCAGCGGGGTCCAAAAAATCCACACACTCAAGAGCAGATTCTAAACTCTCGCCAAGGAATTATGGTGTGGTGTGGAGTAACTTCGGCAGGTGTCTTGGGACCTTACTTCTTTTATGGTCCAGTCAATGCTAATATCTATCTATACCTGCTGCAAACAACTGTGTGACCTTATGCAAGATACAAGAAGCTTACCTTCCAGCATGACGAGGCTCCTGTACATTATGCAGCATTAGTACGCAGCTGGCTCGACCAAAAATTTCATCAGCGGTGGATCGGTAGATGTGGTCCCATGAAGTGGCCCCATCGTTCGTCTAACTTAACTGTGTGTGATTACTTCCTCTGGGGTTACCTGAAGGATCATGTGTACCAATGCTGAGCTCCGAGACAAGATCGAGTGCAGCATTAAAGAAATACCACATGACATGGTCTAAAGAGCATGCCATGTAGCGTATGAGCGGTTTGAACATTGCACCCTATATTTATGTAAGCATTATAGTTTGTTTTAATAAATTTTTAATTTATTTTATTATCTTTGAATCCGATAATTAAATAAAACTGCATACTATTTACATTAAATTCAAATTACCAAACGCAAAGTAGGTTTCATGACTGAAAAAAATCCCCGGAATTAAAATGTTACCTAGGGCCCGGTTTTGTCTTAGTTCTCCTCTGATGAGGAGCGATTGAATGTCGTCAGATGGTCATCATCAGAGAACATTCTCGAATTCACGATTGAACACGAAGAGATAATGTTGTGATCTATCAAAATTTAAAATAGTTCAACTAATTAAATTATTAATAATATTATCAATAAAATTTTAAATAATTACGTTAATTGTCTAAATTTTGGATACCTTGTATTTTGAATATCAAAACCTAAAAATATAATTTATAGTAGACAAAAGGAATATCTTATAAAAAGCGCTCTGCGTTCAATAATTTTAACCTCAGTTTTTAAAAGATTCGAAAAGTATTAGTATCTTTAAGTTATAAATTAAAGGATAAGGTGATTTACTTGCACGTTGTCTCTTGTAGGAATCAGAGTAAAACGTAACAAGTTTTTTCAAAGATGTTAATAAAACGGTACTCATGCAATGCAAGACTGGTGTAAAAAATATACAGTAACACAATTCCTACCAATTCTACCAAAGGAGGTAAGTCACTCAAGGTTGACAGAACCACGTATGACAAAACTGATACTTTCAAAGAACTTTATTTATAAATGAAAAAAGAAATAAATATTCTATTTCCATATGTAAATACATAAGAATGTTGAGTATCCGTTTGGTACTGTTCGACCCAGCTCCCGCGAATTGAATGAATTGAGGTCGAGAACAGACCGGGAATACGAAAAAACTTTGCTTTTCTTCCTGTTATTGTTATTCTTTTCTTTTAACATGTACAATCTTGGAAAAAAGTTTATGGATTTTTCAATTTTTCATTTTTCTTGATAGAACACTTGTAACATCTGCATAACAGTTTTATCAAACCTATTCTTTTAGACATATATTTTGAAATATAGGGTGTTGTAAAAAAGTAGCGCTCTTCAAAAACCATATATATATATATATATATATATATATATATATATGGTTTTGATTAATCTTGTAATGTCGATGATGAATCTTATATTTATCACTTCCTCAGATATGTGCATTTTATATATAACATAAATAAGTATTATTAATAACATAATTATTCATAATATATAATATATATTTGCAAAACAGTAACTGAGAATTAAAATTGATTTTTTATATATTTCTGCAGTTTACAATTTTGAAAGTTTTGACAACGTGAAGGAGCAACAGGAAAGGAATGCTCAGAGAGACCATCAAAGGAAACAACTTCATATAATGAATGCAACAACTAAAAATATCAATTCCTTCGTTGTTGTACTATCTAAGAATTCTTTCTCTGCTGTATAAATTCATAGTCTGTTGCTGAAAGCATGTGGAGATGTGAAGAGTTTTCGACGAATCCAGGACATTGCCAAGAAGTAGAAAAGAAATTAACGTGAAGGAGCAACAAGAAAGGAATGCTCAAGGAGACCATCAAAGGAAACAACTTCACTGAAAGTTGCTGGGATGAAGATTGAATTTAAGGATAATTGGACGGTTAAATGGAAGTGGAAAGATGAAGCGCCGAGTTATCTACCAATTCGACATTCGACCTTTAAAGATGACAAATCGAAAGACATGTGAAAATCCTTGAGGAGTGGATGAAGAAAGGTTATTTAATCGATTATGACGAGAAGGAAATGGGTAAATCGATAGGATCTATACCCATATTTGAAATATTGCAAGTTAATAAATCCAAGATAAGACCGATCTTTGATTTTAGGAAATTAAACAATTAAGTAGACGTGTACAGTGGCTCAACAGATATATGTTTGGAAAAACTTCGTACCTGGCGGCGAAAAAGATCAAGATTTTCCATGCTTGATTTATCAGAGGTGTATATGCAGATTCGCGTTCACAAGGAAATGTGGCGTTATCAATCATGTATCATTAATGGAAAAAAGTATGCTCTAACCAGGATGGGCTTTGGTTTAAATATCGCTCCGACCATTATGATAGAAATTGTCAAGTGGATTTTAAATTCTGATCTTAGAGCACGTGAAAACACCGACTCGTACATCGATGACATTTACGTTGACGAATCTACAATCACAGTTGACGAAATTAGAATGCTGTTCGAGAAATTTAGTCTTAAATACAAAAAAACAGAAAATCTCTCAATGGATAAAGAGGTGTGAGTGTTGGAAGTTAAAGTCTTTAAAGATAAGAATTCAGTGAGATAGATGAGAGATAATCATTTCAAGGACGAGATAGTTGCCGAATCAATATCGCATCGCGAGTTATATTCGCTGTGTGGCCAATTAGTAGGAATCCACCCTGTTGCTGGTTCGCTTCGTCCATCATGCTCCTACATGAAAAGGCTCAGTGAAGGAAAATGGGATGAGAATATAGATGTCGAATTATTCGAGAAAATCAAATTTGTTTTGAAAAAAGTTAAGGAGGAAGATTCTTGTAGAGGAATATGGAGTATTGATGATTGTAAAGACGGTATCATATGGTGTGATGCCAGTTCGATAGCCATTGGGGCAGCATTGGAAGTTAAAGGAGATATTATAAAAGACGCATCGTGGTTAAGGAAAACTGACGATTCTAGGCACATAAACGTAACAGAATTAGAAGCAGTTGTAAAGGGTCTAAATCTGTGTATTAAATGGGGACTAACGAATGCTGTAGTAAAATCAGATAACAAAGCAGTTGTTTCTTGGATAACTGAGGCACTATCAGAGCGAAATAAATTACACACGAAAGCCTCTTCCGAGCTTTTGATAAAGCGCCGATTGTCAATGATTAAGGAGTTGTGCCAGGAATACGAAATAACTTTGAAAATTGAGTTTGTTAATAGTGAACTGACAAGAATACCCAAACAATTAAAACGAAGCAGTTGCATTTTGTCTGTAACAGATGACCTATTCAAACTACAGAAACTTCATGACAGATGTCATTTAGATGCAAAGAGAATGCGATGTCTGTGCGATAAGTTGGAAATAAATGTGTCAAATACGGATATAAGTGTCAAAGTTTCTCGAAGTGTCAATGTTTCCAATCTATTGATCCGGCGCCAATAAAATGGGAAACTGGAAAATTAGCTGTTAATGAAAACTGGACAAGACTTGCAGCGGATGTCACAAAATTTGATCAACAAAAATTCTTAAGTATCATTGATTATGGACCCTCTCGATTTGCAGTATGGAAACTAATCAAAGCTGAGGATGTCAAGTCGATTGTTACAGAGTTTTCAAATTTGTCCTGCGAGCGCGGATCTCCAAAGAAGTTGATTATTGACAATTATACGACATTTCATTCAGCCGAATTCAGCAAGTTGATGAAAAAGTGGAATGTACATGTAATATACCACGCTATTAATCGACCAAATTGCAACGGAATAATAGAGAGAAATCATAAGACAATCAAGAGAATTGCGCCTCGATCGAATATTAGTATCATGGAAGCCTTATGGTGGTATAACAATACACCGTCTGACAGAAAGGAGACACTTCGTTCAGCACTTTACAAGTACATTCCAGTCGGTTTGGAGATAATCGAAAGAATTGAAAAGGAGCCGGTT
Organism: Girardia tigrina; assembly: GCA_001938485.1. Classification (NCBI taxonomy): domain Eukaryota; kingdom Metazoa; phylum Platyhelminthes; order Tricladida; family Dugesiidae; genus Girardia; species Girardia tigrina. The sequence goes on from MQRK01225506.1 coordinate 79,305, forward strand.
TACAATAAGGTAAAGACAGGCTTCGTAGAGCAACAGTTAGTATGGGTAAAGCCTGAAAATAATATGCCATGTACAAAGCAATGGACAAGAGGTGTTGTCGTTAGAAAATTGGATCAAAGAAAGTACTTAATAAATTGTGATGGTTTTTGCGGTCCACGGCATATAGCAGATATTCGACCAAGACAACCAGACCTGCAGCGAAACTCTTACTCGGATTACATGTTGGAAAATAACAATGAATCAGCTTCGAGTGTTAAGCAAAGGGAATCGGGAATCAGCAACAGACCCAAAAGAGAAAGACGAAAACCGAATTATTTGAACGAGTATGTAGTAGATATAGATTCTTGTGACGAAGAATCTGGGGGGAGTGTTACATGTTAAATTTATTTATTAAATATTTAACATGAAAAAATATAGATAATTATTTGTTTAAATAATATCTATTTAAAAGTATATGTTATTGAAAAATAAATTTTATTCGTTGTTACAATAATTTAATGAAATATTTTAAAAATAAGAAAACGCCATTTTAGAATACAATTTTTTATTAACGCAATATATTTCGACGGAATATCCGTCGTCATCAGGTGTTTTGATTGTAGCTGTTAAGCTTATATATGTTAAAATGATGATTGTGTAATCAATTGTGTAATTACTTTTCCCGCAAAACTTTCAATAAAGTTGACGAGTCACTTGATTGGACATTAATTGCTGGATTAACCGCTTTAATGGCGTTTTCTTATTTTTAAAAACAATTGCCATTGTTTTTTTAAGTTTATAAGTAAATATTTTAAAGTTAAAAGAATAATAAATATCAAGAAATTTTTTCGAATAATCATTTTTAAAAATTCTGAAATTACATTAATTAGAACAGATTACAAATATTGAAAGAACTTCTGTGATTTCTAATGACTCGAAATGTATTAGCAATAATTGTTTGCATAGCAATTGTGTCGGTGCTCTTAATAATAAAATATAATAATTTTTACTTAATCTAATGACCCCAACACCTAATTTTATAATTTGGCATGAAAATCACGAAATAAAGTTGTATTTAGGAGGTAGTTTTTGATGTAAGTGAAATTAAATGTTTTAGATTTACCGAATTATTTCTTATTTTAAAAGTTAAAGGGTAAAATTCTTCAAATAACGAGTTTGGGGTTCAGCTTAGAAAATATTTCGAAATGATTAATACAATAGTAAAATGAAACGGAAAATAATTCTTTTGAAAGATGTCCTTGACACTTAATGATTTACATGATGATTTTAATTTAATTTAAAAACTTTTACTTGACTTAATATGAATTTGCAATGCTTATTAATTCTATATCTGACCATTTGAACAGATGATATCCGGGCTTGTGGGTGGCTCCGCTTTTTGTGACACCGAAAACGATAGAAAAAAATATATAGATAAAGTATACGGGTATCGCTGAAGCAAACGGAGTACGGATTGTTGAGCATAACACTGTTATTTGCTAATGTTCTTTTAAGACCAATGTTTCTTTTATTTTTCTTTCTTGTTTGTAAATGACATAAAGAAAAAACATTTGTCTGAACAAAAATACTTTTTACATCACCTTAATCTACACGAAAAAAAGAATGTTAAACAGAATCAATAATTCATTAATTAAAGTAACTATAAATAGATTAATTGGTCTGGTTAAAAGTAATGAATAATTTTGAAAAAAGAACAATTATACATTATTATATAGAAATTATCAAAAAAAACTTTAAACAGATGGAATGAAGCCAAAATTATAATGAAGTAAACAAATTAATAGAGTGGATTGGTTTGAAACGTAATGAGAATCGTCACGCCAAACAAACGAGCTGTTCAGATCCGCCACTTACCCGGAGTCATGGGAGTCACCAGAGCTACAAATGAATACTCATGAATTCGGTGTTTTACACAGAAATTTGGCCGTATTATCGGAACTAATTATCTCACTACTTGAAATCTTTGGTGTCTCAATTTTTCTATTTTATTTCTTTCGTATGAACTTCATTGAGAGACTCTTGATAAATCACCTGAAATTCCAATTTATTGAACAATTTCGTATTAAGAACTGAATAATAATACATATACCTTCTGAACATTGTGTAATAATTAACTGGATTATTGTTGTTAAGAATAACTGTTACTGTCTTTCTTTGAATTCCTATTTCCATAGAAGGGATCAGTTCCTTCAACGTGAATTTTAAACTTTAAATCTTTTCGTACAATTTAAGTATTAAACTTGTTATTTATATTTTAATTTATTTATACTCTCTAAATTCTATAAAAAAGAATATTCTTTATAAGGCTTTAAGTTATTTGTTGATGATAATTTCAGCAATGATTTTTTATATTAAAAACGATAATTAATATTTCGTGCAAATTGTAACTTTGATATTATGTATGGTATAAACCGGATGTTGTGAAAGTCTTGTAAATGGACTTTGATGCTAGATTTATGGAACTTAAGCTGATATATATAAATTTATTTATATTTGGTTTAGTGATTATAATTATTGACATTCTTTTTAAATCAATCTTTGATATTTAGAAATCTGTTTGTAAATGCATACCAGCAAAAAAATAAGGTGTTTTACGATAAGGATTTAAGATCTGCATTCATATTTGCATATTTCTTTTCGTTTAAACAGTAATGATAATAATATAAATTAAGGATTTTGCGACTTCGGATTATTTTGATATTTATATTGCAATTAATATGAAAATTTCGAAGAATTGAAAACCCCTTTGAAGAGTATAGTTGACTAAGTCTGCAGCCAATTTTTCAACTGAATAGGCCATTGTATTTAGGAGCATTCAACCAAAACGTAATGAAATTGACTGTTCTTAATAACTGTGGAAATTCCAGTTATTCGAGAAGGGAACGTAATTTGTGAAGAAAGTTAATGAATCATTGAGTACCGATGTTATTATTGTCGGACGGACCTTTAAATCCATATTTGGTTTAAAAAACCAGACATAATATAACCAATGGTAAAACATTTATTTCAAATGATTTATTTGTACAGTTTGGAAAAGGTTTCTAAAATTCATAGATTCCTTAATAATTTGTCAGATTTCTAGCACACTTTTAATCATTTATGCCAGTGTTTCCCGATGTGAGGCGTACGCCCTACCGGGGGCAATTTCGTTTTTAAGAATGAAGATGCAAAATGTTATGGTGATTTAAGCTGTGTTTTCTTTGAAGCCGTCGGCACAATGTAATTAATACCATTAATACATTGACATAGCAGCAGCCGCATCCGGCCGGCAGATTTAATAACATTTTCATGTCAATATCTGCCACTGATGACGGTGTAAAAGAAGGCACAGTTTTTTGATAAAAAAATGAATTATAATTTTTAAAGATGAAATAATGATTTCCTGGGGAAAATAGTTGGGACACATTGGACAATCAAATTGAATAGTTAACGAATAATGATTGAACTGAGACTTGAACAATTTTTCAGATTTGAATAATTTGTTGCAATGAGACGTTAATTTGAAAAGAGTTGTATAAAAAATTCTATACATTCCCGATTTGCACCGGTGAGATCAACTGCATCAACCCCCCCCCCAATGTGAATCAAACAGTCAATAAATTTTTAGTCTGGAAAATTTTTTGAAAGTATTTCGGGGGTGGATCGATCCCCTATATTTCCCCCTTATCTACGCCCCTGGTATCCATTCAACAAGTTTAGAAAATAAAAAAATCTACATTTAAAAACTTCTCGGGTATGACGTACACTTCCACACTTACACCGGGTTAAACGAAACTAATTTTTTATTGTTAATAATTTATAAAGTATTATAATATATTTAATTTATATGTATGTACAGGGTGCGGCAGCTATTTGAGAACACGTAATATAGACACCATATCTTTTTGTGTGTTATAATTACATAATTTATTTTTGCTGGTAGACATGGCAGAAGCTATTCTTACGAATGAAATGAAAAGGCATGCAGTTATTGTGTCATTAGCTGCAGGACACACCGATTCAGAAATTGCTACATTTTTGAAAG
>MQRK01225506.1:92826-108000 GCA_001938485.1 Girardia tigrina
TATATATATATATATATATATATATATATATATATATATATATATATATATATATATATATATATATATATATATATATATATATATATATATATATATATATATATATATATTAAATAGATATCAGCAAATGTAATAATAATAAAAATAACAGTAAAAATAATAGTAAAAGTATTAACAAAAATAAAAATAAATGCAATAAGGATAAAATTAACAGTAACGATAATAGAGATAAAAACGATAATAATAATAAATTAGAGAACATCATTATCGAACCCACTTCCCTCTCCTTGATGACGCGCGGAGATGATATAAGCTTCCACTGCGCTGCTACTGCAACACTCTGGTTGACACAGGATGCTCGGCAACGATAGTGGATCGGCGAATAATAGATCCGGAACACGTGAAAAGAATCTTTTAACGTATTCAAACCGTGAACCGATCGAGGTGCGGGTAGAAGCGTGGCTACATCTTGAGGCCCAAGAACATCGGATACGGTGCTGGGTATTGCTGGCAGACGATCTCAGTGGGTTAGGAGTCGAAGTCCTGCTTGGAATGAATGCTGTGACGATGCTGGAAGGAGTAACAGTCGATGGATCGCCGTGACATTTGGATTGGAGCGAACAACCGCACACAAGAGCGGTCAGAGGAGGCATAAAACGACTGGAAGGATCCAGCGTTCATGACGGCGTTATTGACGAGAATTGAGGTGAACCGAGGATCGTCGACACAACCGGTCGACGGGTCGGCACCTCTAGCAAAGATAATTGGTCTGGATTCACGGGAATGGTTGGTCAGTATCGTGGCATTGGAAAGGGGGACAGGTCCCACCGGTGAACCATAGCGAGGCAAGTACGGCTCGGTTAAACCTCACGAAGACGAAATTATCGCAAAATTAGACGAATGGAAGAGGAAGGGATGGTTGTTGGAGTGCGAGAGCCATTCAAGACCAACGTTCCCGTTAATCGCGGTATTCCAAGGATCAAAAGAGAAAGTCCGGCCAGTCCTCGATTACTGGGATTTAAACGAATCCATCTCAAGCCATACTGCCAGGAGAAAATGGTGCCAGATGGGAAAGAATCTGGAAATAGTGGATCTCAAGAGGTCGTACTTGCAAATCAAGGTGGACTAGTCCTTGTGGAGATATCAGGTAATAAGTCACCAGGGCAGATACTGGTATTTAACCCGTTTAAGATTTGGCCTGAGTGTAGTTCCGAAAATAGTGAGGCGATTATTGGAACACGTGTTATCTACAGACGAGACGGTGAAAGCGGGAACAGAAGCCTATTATGACGACATTGTTGTAAACAACGATATAACGACAACCGTTCGGTTAATGGCAGTACTGAAGCAGTTCGGATTAGAATCAAAACCGCCAGTGCCGCTCGATTGGGGGCCAGATATTGGGACTGGCAGTAAAAACAGCAGTGAACGGAACACTCCAATGGCGGAGAGACGGATCAATACCAAACATATCGCCAACATTAACCCGTCGAAGTATTTTTGCGTGGACCGGCCAGTTATTAGGGCAGTATGCGGTGTGCGGATGGCTTTGACCATCGTGCAGTTTCCTTAAAAGAAGCGCGGGAGGCGGAAATTGGGATGCTGAAGTGAAGAAACTGGCATGCCAGTTGGAAGAAAGAGTCAAGTCAGATGATGCGGTCCATGGCAACTGGGAGATTCCGTAAGTCGAGAAAGAGTGTGTATTGTGCAACGCCAGCTCAATTGCGGTAGGAGTAGCAGTCGAGATTGCCGGAAAAATAGTGGTAGACGCATGCTGGCTCCGATCCAAACGCCACAGTAATCACATAAATCTTGCAAAGCTCGAGGCGGTCAATCAAGCCGTAAAAGAAGTAGTGAAATGGGGGCTCAGCACTTCGAGTTGATGACCGATTCGGCCACGGTGTATAAGTGGCTCCCTGCAGCAATATCCGGGACCGAGCCAATCCGATCATAAGCCCTCAGTGAGTTGTTAATTAAACGTAAAATTGAACTTCTTAGACAGGTGATCAAAGAGGAAGGCATTACAGTGGAGGTCAATCTAGTGCGGTCAGAGGTAAAAAAGGCGGGCACGCTGACCCGGGTACCCAGCAGTTGGTTGGCATTAACAAAAGAAACAAAGGTTGCAGCGAAAACCATAGCGACAGCGCAAGATGAGCGTATCGACGGGTTAGCAAAACTACACGAAATCAACCATTTCGGGATGAGGCGCACCATGTTTTTAGCAAGAAAAGTGTGAGAAAAAGCGGGAGCGAACCAGGTGTCAGAAGATCAGGTCAAGGCAGTAGTGAAAGGAAGCAACCATTGCGCATTAATAGACGCTGCACCAATCCAGTGGGACAAAGATGAATTAGCGACCACAAAAACGTGGCATTGGCTGGCAGTCGACATAACGCACATGAAAGGGGAGAAATTCCTAACAGTGGGGAATTGCGGTCCCGGTTGGTTCGCGATTTGGCGCCAAATTCAGTCGGAGAGAGAGGAAGAGGTATGTAAGGCCCGCCAGAAGAGATTCTTTTGGATAATTTTAAAACATTCTGGGGAAACGGAGTTAGAAAGTTCCTCGAAACCTCAGGAGTGGAAGCCCGGTTCAGATTCGTAAACGGCCAAGTGAAAATGGTATCGTTCAACGGGCGACCCGACAAAAGCGCCACCCGAAAAAAGCGCCATAATTATTTCTACTATTATTATACTGTTTTAATCCCAAATATTAATGAACTTTTTGAATTTTTATAAAAAATTGTAAAACTTATATTATTTTGGATTTAAACAATATAATGATAGTATAAATAATAGCGCCCCGATAAAAGCGCCCAACATGCAAGAAACAATAACAAATGCAACAAAATGTTTAAAATAAAAGTAATAAAATGAAAAGAAAAAAGTAAAAAAAATAACACATTATTTTATATTTCCAGATTATATGACAATCGTTTTAGATAATTTATAATATCATTTTGATTATAATTTTCTGTTAATATTTTTATCGTTTCTTTAGGCAATATATTTTTTTACGAGAGTAGAATTTATTTAAAATTTAACATTGAAAACTTAAACCACGGCCAAGTGTGGTGCGACGCAATCTCTATCACAATTGATATCTCTGTACAGATAAGAGGAGCTGTGATTCAGAACACCTCGCGGTTTAAATTAAAAATTAGCTCTTCATATATGTATTAAATTTTTTAGTCCTTACAATTTCTGTAGAATAAACTTTAATTTTTATATCCGTCCTCTCTTCATTCTTGCTAAAGAATAAACAATATGGAAATGCTATTTTACAGGACCAAAATATCCTAAACGGTGTCAGTGTGTGTACGTCTTAGTGATTGTGTGTGTTAAGGCGTGTGATTGCGGTTGAAATTGTGTTATGTCCATCAATATCCCCCCGAAATGAAAACCTGGCTACGCCGCTGCATATCTTCGATATGTCCGTCTATTCGATATATCAGTTTCATATATATATATATATATATGGAGTGCATTGTATTTATGAAGTTGAAAGTTAATGAAAGAATAAATAATGTGCTTCTTCAGGAGGAGAAAATATTCAATTAGAAGATGAAATTTACACATTATTTACAATAATTTGATCATTAAAAACTGATGTTCAAAAATAAGAAAAGACTTTCAAAAGGTCTAGTCGAAGTTCCTTCAAAGATCATGAAGATCATCAATATTAAAAATCCCGAAATCAAATTTATAATTTGAGAAAAATAAATAAATTCAAAATATTAGTAAATTATTTCAAACAATCAAACAAATAATTATTCACACACTAAAATTATTAAACGCCGATCAAAGACCGGCAAAGGTCTTCATCATAAATTTATTAAAGACTGTTTTAACACCCTGGAAGTCTCGATTAAAAATAAAATCAAAAGAAAAAAAATCTGATAAAAGTAAACCATTAATTTTCACCGGAAATTGATTTAATTTAAAAACACGAATTTCCTCAAATTGTTTTTTAATACAAAATAATAATAATGATAATAATAATATTTTTATTATTAAAATAATCGATAATACCCTTCAAAGTCCATCAACAGTCGATAAAAAATCGATAATTTCAAAATAAAAGAAACAAATCTTTTTTTATCATTTTGAAAGAAAAAAAACACTAATTCCCATATTGTTTCTCTTTCTGTCTCTCACTCCCAGACCCTCTTCCTTTCCCTCTTTTTCTGTATTACACATTTCAATGCAATTTGTTTTTAATGAAAATCCAATAGAATTCCTGACTGAAATTAGTGGTCAAATCAGCAAAATCATCAAAAGTCTATACATTGGTCTACGATAAATTATTGCTTAATTAATTTTTGCTTTTATCTTTCCCTAATTAAGGGGTTTCCTCCATTTTACAACCGTAATCGCCCAACAATACCGAACAATAATCGGTTTCCGCCGTTACAATTTCATTTTAAAACGTGATTTCACACATCACTCGGTATTTTCACACTTTAGATCAATATTCAAACACATAAAATAATCGATTTGCGGCTAATAATAATTAATCGTTTAATTTGAATTATTTTTTATTTATTTATTTATTTTCATTTATTTAAAATAATAATTTTTCCAATGTTGTGTTTTTTTCTATTTGAAATTTTTTTTATTTTTCTTTCTATCTCTCTTAAAAATATATAAAATTTGCAATTTATATCATTAATTAATTAGAAATTTTACAAAAAAAATATTGAAATATTAGAAAATTTATTTATTTAAATTAAATATTTTCTAATTGAACAAAAAAAATACATACTTTTTATTAATACTATTTATATTTCATTTTAAATTTAAAATGATTTAAATTTTTTTCAATATTTCTTGTTTTTATGCATAAAATAATGATACTTTCATACTTTAAGGCAATTATTATTATTATTATTTTTATGATTATGATTATTATTTCTATAACAATAATAATAGTTATTATTATTATTATTATAATTAAAACAGAACTATTAATATCTTTTATTTATGAAATATTAACGAATTTTTTCGGTCTGTGAGAGAATCTAACAACAAAGCAAATAAAATAACTTTTTTTCTTTTACAATTTTTGTTTTTCCTTTTTTTCAGCGAATATTTTCCACGTTCCGGAATATTTGCCATAAAAATTAATAATTAATTAATTAAAGCAATTTCTAATGATTAAATAATATGGAAATTTTATTTTAGTCATGATAATTTTAGATATGATTAAGTAAAATGTAAATCATTGAAATAATGGAACTTGAGTTTCGTTCTGTCAGTAGATTCATTCAAGGGGGTTCAAAATAGGCAGGCCAAGGTCCAATAAAAGCGTTGATTTTTTTTCGGGGCCCTCAATATGAAGTATAAATCGATTACAGTACATGTTTCGGAATATCCTCCATCATCAACTATTTTATAGTTACTATTTTAATGTTTCTATTGAATAAGGTTATTTAAAAAGGTTCAAAATTTTTTTATTCATTTTATAAATTCAAGATATTATTGGATAATAATGGCAAAATGTTAAAAAAATTAATTAAAGATTTTAAGATTTGAAACTTTTTTTGTTCATTTTGACTGTTTATTTATGGATTGTAGTGTCGTATTAATAATGATTCACAGAACTGCCGCTCATAGTGTGAATCGAAACCCTTCTGTAAAACAGAAATCCATCTTTTGAAACAGAAGAGATTCTATTTTTACAGTGTAACCAATGATCAAGAACCTTACTCGATCGAATTGATTGTGTATGCTTACTAATCCGCGTTTCTCCAATGTGCGAGTTTTTACATCCGTGACAATTAAATTTATAAACCAGATTAACTTAAAATCCACAAATCGTTTTCGATTTATTCGAGAGAAAGCTTTGAACTTTGAATGCAATTGAAACTACTTTGACACTACTTATATTCTTGCAAATACTTTTCTTAAATGCTTTAAATCTTTCAGAGTATGATAATTTGTTCATTTGTTTGTGCTCTTCAATGCTTTCTTAATTTAATTCTTTCCTAACCCGTCTTTGTGAATGTAATTTGTCCAATGTAACCTAAATATTTTGATCTATAGTTTTGTTTGTGTACATGTTATCCCTCAAGCGTCCCTTAAGAATATTTAAACCATGATCTGCAGTTTTAAAATTAGAAGACAAACTCAAAACTCTGTGAACTAAACCCTTTATCATACTCTCCCTATATTTTTCCTCACAAAAACTCTGTGGTATAACCGTAATATTTTTAACCTTAATATTTTGTGTAGAGACCGGTATCTGTTATCTTTCTGTATAATTCCGTTTGATATTTCCCATTCATCCTATTGATAAAAATGTCAAGAAAAGGAAGTTTGTTATTAACTTCCAATTCTGTAGTGTATTTAATTTTAGGATGAAGATCATTCAAGAAAACTATATGGTTCTATAAGGGATTGGTTTTTGAAAACAAGAAAGATATAATATACATATCTCTTGTAGATCACAGGGTTTTTTTCCAGGGTATGTATCAATTTTAACCTCAAGATACTTCATAAAAATTGATGCCAACTATGTTGCTAAATGACCCCGCACTTGAAAGTGCCATGCCTTACCACCAAAATCAACAAAGAGAGAGATAATTTTCTAGCTAAAACTAATTAAAAACTATCTGAGATCGACAATAACTCAGGATAGATTAAATAAGTTATTATGTCGATGTCAGATTTAATCAAACGAAACTTGTCGAAAATTTCAATATAAAAAATCCAAAAGAAAAATAAGAATTTATTTATATACCATCAACTTTTTTAGGAGTCACCGTTTTAACCTTTACGCCCTGAATTAATTTCTAAAACTTAAAATTATGAATTATTTCTAATTTGTCTAGTAAGTGGTAAATAGATAATACTTTTTTTAATAGATAATAGTATATGTACTAGATCAAATATATGACACAACAGTCACAATTGCTTCTTCGGCTCACACACATAATTACACTCGGTATAATCTTTGTTTTTCTGTGACGAATTTTATACAGTTGTGCGTCAAGATTAATACTTTTATCACATTGTAAAAATTAATTGTAAAATCCAGTATCCTGTACGTTTTTATATGACACAGTTTTACAGTATTGGTTTACTCGTCTGTGTATGATAAAAATCTGTCAGATGTTATTTCTATCATGTCACATGTTTTATAAACCAATTAAAATATTGATTATCGAAACCAGTGATTCCAAACCTGGGTGCCGCGAGCGTCTGAAAAGGGTGCCGCGAGCTCGTGAGATGTACGAAATTATAAAATAATAAAATATGTATTACACATAAATATATAGTATATAAAAATATAAATAAATGAAAAAATGAAAATGTACAAAAAATGTTAAAAATATAGAATTGCTAAATAATAAATCCCTAATATGTGCATGTCGTCAGAATGTTCAGTGCATTGAATGGTAGGAGCATAGTGTATACCACGACAGCGACTGTTAGTTATGCTTATATCGACATTCGTAATAAAAGTTTTTTTTTAAAAACAATAATATAAATATTTATTGATGACATTTCAAACAAATGTTCATCTACCATTTTCATTTCCCTCATATCCAAACTTTTACAATTTCAATTAACTTTTATATATTGGAAGAACCGCGTTGCAAAAAGTTGCCATTTCTGCAACTTTTTCGGTTGCCCTATTTATAACTCTAATAAATTTCAATACAAATATTTATGTAATCACTTTTAAAAAATTTATAAGCTCAAAATGATTTTTTATGTTATTACTTAAAAAAATATATCTCAATTAAATTTTATATGTAAATACTTTTAAAAATTTTACAAATTTTGAATTATTTAAATCTCAGCATTTCAGCGAAACGATAAATGAACTATATTCTCATAGCTACATAAATTCTACAAAAAATATTAGATATGGTGAAAATCTCAGCAATTATTACTTGTTTGTTTTAATACACAAATATAGCCGTATATCTTGAAATTTTTGTACTTTTTTTGTATCTTTATAGCTGGTGAGCTTATTTGACAATTTATGTTAGAATTTATTAATAAATAACTCTTAGGTAAAATGAATAAATTTCTAAATCGAAAAAGAACTGCAGAATATATCAAAGTTTCTAAATATGAGACTCCAACAAACTCTAAAAAAAGTAAAATTCGTCAGTACCAAGATAAATTTTTAGACTTAGAATTTACATGGTGGGGGACAAACTTTACCCAAAACCTAAATGCATTGTATGTGGAGAAGTGTTCTCAAATGAAGCAATGAATCCCAGTATATTAAAGAGACACTACTACGAAACATAAATCTTTGTTAAATGAACCACCACAATATTTTAAAAATTTGTTGAAGTCACAAAAACAACAAAGTAGAATGTTCGTTAAGAAAGTAACTATAAGTGACAAAATTCAAGAAGCCAGTTATATAAGGCAGAACTAATAGCGAAAAATATGAAGCCTCATAATATTGGAGAAACATTAACCCTTAATAACCTAAAGTTTCAATTTTGATACCAATCTTTTAAACGTTCTTTATGGCGATAATGTCTGAAGTATCAAAATTGATACCTGTTTTTTTCTAAATACATATGTAAAATAAATATTGTGATTTTTTTAGCTACTTTTCCCTTCATCTAGACCCTCAAGCAAACACAGTAATATTAAAAATAAATCACTTTCATAAATCAGGCTACTAAGGGTTAATACTTCCGGTTTGTTCGGCAATTGTTAAAACATTGTTTGAAATCGAGGCAGAAGAAGAAATAAAGAAAATTCCCTTGTCAAACAATACAGTAGACAGGCGTATTGATGATTTATCAGACAATATTGAAACACGCCTGTTAGGAACGACATTGGTCGCATAAATGTCTCCTGTTTCTTCCGACATTCAAATAACAAAAGAAATAAGCCTGGATCAAAATAATTTATTAATCGACAACTTTTAAATTTTCCACAAAATTTCTGTTTATTTAAACAACTGAATTTATTTGAGGATATTTTTAGTATTTCTATTTTTAACCGTTTCTTATAAATATGGATATGGATATAAATATAGATATTTAATAACATTAATAATTATTTAAATGTTGAGAATTAAAATATATTATAAATTATACTTACAAATCTTACATCCCCCCTTTTTTTAAGATTTTTATTTTTCTCAACCTTACGGGTGACTACTTTGTTGTCGGAGTTACGACGTATGTAGCTCCTATCGTGGATTTTGTCTATAATTGTATATGGACCTTCGTACTTGTCTTGGTGCTTGTCTCGAATCTCTTTCTTTATCCAAACCACCTCCCCTATCTGAAAATGTCGTCGTGTTTTTTCGGTGTTCTCTATTTGTTTCTCTCTAATTTTTTAATAATATCTGCCGTGGGTATCTTGTTCATTGGTAACCAACCCTAACGGTTAATCTGCCTTCCAAATACTACCTCTGCTGGACTGAAACCTGTCGTTTTCTGTACTATGGCGTTCAAACTAAATTCTATTTCAGGAAGTAATGTAGCCCAATCTGCTTTGTCTCTGTCTTTCAGCGAAGCATTTATATATTCCCGTATCGTTCTGAATTGCCTTTCTATGATTCCGTTAGTATTATGGTGGTATGGGCTGGAAAATATTAAGGTAGTGCCTACTTCTGCCGCTAGGTCTGCCATCTTCTTAGATATGGAGCTCTTTCCACAATCCACATGTATTTCTTTAGGTGAGCCAAATTTCATAATCCAATTCTTATTGATGATGTTTACCATTGTGTTTTCTTCTTGCGTTGCGCATGCTGTCAGAACTATGTATTTACTGAAGTGATCAATAATAGGGATAATATATTTTTCCTTTTTCAAAGTTTCTCTAAAAGGCCCGCAGATGTCAATGTATATTTTCTCGAATGGTTTATCTGACTGTATCTTTATTGTTTTTTCTTTCGTTTGTGTTGTCAGGGTTTTTATCTGTTGGCATGAAATACAGCCTTCAATTGTATATTTTACGGCTTTCCCCTTGCATTCATGTCGAAATTGTTCTTGATGTATTTGTCAGTTTTTTCCGCACCTGCATGACATAATAATTTATGGATGTGTGTAATAAATTCTGTTTTCTTGTTATCTGGTATACATATCTTTCCGTCTTCCGTATATACTGTTCCATTCTTGACGATAAACTGTCCCCCGTCTACTGACTCCTTAATCATCTCGATATCCTTGTCATTTTCCTACCAGTATGAGATCGTTTTTATTGGAGACATCGTTAATATTCGTGTTTTCATTTTGTGTTTCTTGACGTCTTCATGCTCCATCAAACATTGTGTACACATACCACAATCTTTTCTTGACAACATGTCCGCGTTTCCGTGTTGTGAACCTTTCCTGAATCGCATGTCAATGTCTAAACTGCTGAGGTAGTTGAGCCAAGTCTGAAACTGTGCCGTGATCGGTTTCTTTGTATTCATCATAGACGTTATAGCCTTGTGGTCCGTCCTAAGGACGAATCGTTTCCCGTACAGATAATGCTTGAAATGATCACAAAAATAGTATACAGCCAGAAGTTTTTTTCTGGTTATGTAATATCCTTTCTCATGGCTATTCATCGCTTTCGACCCGTACGCGATCACGAATTCCCTTCCTCAAACATCCGTTTGAGATAGTACCGCCCCAATGGTATCGAAGCTGGCGCCAGTGTCTAATATGAATTCTTTCCTAAAATCTGGGAACGTCAGTATCGGGGCTTCCATTAAAGCTTTCTTCATTTCGTCAAAAGCTGTCTCACAGGTATCTGTCCAGACTAGTTTCGCCTGATTATTCCCACACATACTTTCCAGGGTTCTGGATTTTCTGGCATAGTTTTTAATGAATCTTCTGTAGTAGTTACAGATTCCAAGAAAACTTCGAACACTTTTGATGTATTTAGGTCTGGTGAACGTTCTGATGTCCCAGAAATTTGACTTCTTTTCTCAGGAATTTGCACTTCTCGGGATTCAAACGGAGTCACCCGTCGCCAACTCTCTTGATAACTTCTTCTAGGACTGTATAGTGTTCGTCTAAAGTCTCGGTGGCCACTAAAATGTTATCTAAGCATACTGATGCCCCACTCTTTATAGTTGCGAGTATTTTCGTCATAACTTCTTGAAATGTACCGGGGGCCGCCGCTATTCCAAATGGCATTCTTGTGAAACAAAATTGGCCCGATTTTGTCGAAAAGGCTGTTTTTTCTTGTGACTCCGGGTCTAGTTCGATCTGATAAAATGTGTTAATCAAGTCTATTGTACTGAAATACTTTGTCCCGTGTAAGGTATCCATCATTTCTTCCGCATTGGGCATGTGAAAGGCTTGTCTTTCAGTAATTTGATTTAACTGTCGGAAGTCTAAACATAATCTCACGTCTGCACTTTCTTTCTTCCACACGCATACTAATGGTGTATTCCAAGGGGAGTTACACTTCCGAATGATTCCATTGTCGAACAGATTTTTGATTGTTTCTTCTATTTTACCTTCTAAATGCATCGGTTGTCTCCAAGGTTTCATATTTATGGGTCTACCATTGGTAACAATCTTATGAGTTATTAGTTTTGTACATCCTATATCCCATTTATTCGCCATGAAAACACCCATGTCTCTGGAAATTATATCCATCAATCGAGGAGACTTCTCCAGGTCATAGAGACTTCTCCATAGTCATCCTTATTTTTTCCATTCTGTCCTCATTCGTTATTCTCTGTCCGAATTTAGCCTCAATGTTGCAAATAAATTCCTCTGGTTTGTCAAGTGTTATGTCAATCCATTGTAATTCGAGACCCAGTTGTCTCTGCATATCAATTCCAGCAATCACTGCTGGGCTAATATTCTTTACCACCACAAATATAATTTTCGCTTCTCTTTTGCCAATCGACACTTCTAATTCCCCTTTCCCTAACACTTCTAATTTACTGTCATTCGCACATCTTAACTTGTCGGTTGACGGTTCTATCTTTGCACCTGGTATGCGGTTAGCTATATCCGCACCCATGACATTGACACTCGCACTCGTATCCAATAAACAATCCACATACATGCCGTGAATATTCACATTTAAGCTCGGTTTCCCTTGCATTTTTTCGTACGATATAATCTCCGTGGTCCTAGTTCCCAGTGTTTTATCTGTTGTCCTGATTTCGCAGATTCCGTTTGTCTCTATTTTCTTAAAAAAATTAACAATTTTAATTTCTTCCTGACGTGTTTCTTTTTTCTGTAAATCATTATCATTGCGGTCTTTCATCGGTCCTATATCGTTTTTCATATCCACATTATGATTAACATTATTACGTAACTCTTTATAATCTTTATTAAAATTATTTACAAAATTACTTTTATTATACTTGCCAATTGTACTATCAGCTACATGATTATTATAAATAGAAAATATACTACTATAACATGAACGGTTAGAAATAGAATTACCTACTGCATGGCTCCGATTGACTCCTCTACAGTCGGGCCGTGACCGTTTGGGCTATCGGTGTCGCGATCGTCGTTTCGAGCTTCCTCCATCTCGATCAAGGCAATTTCTTTTCCTCTCCTGAATCCTCTCTCATAATCATTTTCCGGATATCGTCTTCCACTGTTATACATTTCCTCATTCTGTCTGTGACGATTCGGGCAATCTGTGAAATTCTTTCTTCGATCTCTGTTCGAATACATCGGCTGGTTGTTCAACTCTGACTCTCTGTACCATGGAGTTTCACGCCTTCTTGTTAGGTTTGGGTAGCAGTCATTCGTATTGTGGCCATTTGTTCCACACCTTGAGAATTTGATTAAACAATTCCGTCTGATATGACCGGTCCTTCCGCATCCGTAGTAAATTTGAGTCTTCCGTGTGGGGCAATTTTTGCTCAGGTGGCTGGTTGAATTGCAAGTCCAGCATTTTCTTGTTTCTCTCGGACTTTGCCTCGTTAAATGACCGGCTTCGGATGGTTGCCTCTTATTCGGTGGGTGATTCTGAAGTACATTGCTGTATGACCGTCGGGCATATGGTCCGTATTCTTCCGTATATCTCATTTTCACCGCCTTATCTTCGCCCATCGCATTGATTTTGTTGTATTTCTTTTGGATTATATCCATTTTTTTCATTGTTTCTTTGATATCTCCCATTTCTTTTTTATCGCTCATTTCAACTTCTTTTATAATTTCTTTATCGTCCAGACAATGTTGCAGGATTTCTTTCTCCAGCTCTTCTTCATTCCATTTGTATGACGCCAATTTTGCTGCAAATATTTTGATATTTTTGAAATAATCTTCTAAATAATTTTAAAATAATTTAATCCCGTCGATAATCTAATATTTCCACCATATCTTTAAATCTAGAATTTTTTTTGTGAATGCTTTCCGCAATTTGTCATCGAAATTTTTTATATTTACGTCGACTTCTTCGTATATTTTAATTGATTCGTCATCCAATAGAGTCTTCACAAGGATAGCTTTCATGCTCTCTCTGGTGTTCGTCAGCTCGAAGAATCGCTTGCATTTGGTGATGAATAATTCCACATCTTCGCCTTTTGTGTACCACTCTGGAATTGCTCTGGCCAGGAGTATTTCCGAGGTCTTGGTCGCCATGTTAGGAACGACATTGGTCGCATAAATGTCTCCTGTTTCTTCCGACATTCAAATAACAAAAGAAATAAGCCTGGATCAAAATAATTTATTAATCGACAACTTTTAAATTTTCTACAAAATTTCTGTTTATTTAAACAACTGAATTTATTTGAGGATATTTTTAGTATTTCTATTTTTAACCGTTTCTTATAAATATGGATATGGATATAAATATAGATATTTAATAACATTAATAATTATTTAAATGTTGAGAATTAAAATATCTTATAAAATATACTTACAAATCTTACAACGCCTATTAAATAAAATTACTGTATCTAAATTATTTAGCTTGTAACTGGATGAATCGACAAATGTAGTAGGAAAAGCACATTTACTTGTTTTTATTCGTTTCATTGAAGAAAATAAAATTGTGGAAGATTTGTTACGCTATAACCAATTTGGTAAAACTACTACAGGAAAAGATGTTTTTGACATAATGGATACATATTTTAGATCTGTTGGATTATCAGGTATCTGATGGTGTACTGATGGTGTATCTTCCATGGTAGGTTACTTCAAAGGATTTATATCGTATGCTAAAAGACAAAATGAAAATATCATACTGACTCATTGTTTTACTCATCGCGAAGCTCTACTAGCAACAACAATGGGATCTGAACTCAAACAATTTTTGGATGAAGTGATTAAAGTGGTTACTTATATAAAAAGCAGGCCACTTAAATCGAGGATTTTTGAACATCTATGTGAAGAAATGGTAAATCAAAAGAGACGCTTAATTTTTCATACGGAAATAAGATGGCTTTCTAAAAGTCGCGTTTTGAATCGCTTCTTCGAATTAAAGAAAGAAATTGAAGAATTTTTTCACCGAGAAGACAGAAAAGAGAAAATAAGAGAAAAAAATTAAGAAATACAAAAAAAAACAGAAAAAAAACAAATTATTAGAAAATCAATTATGGTGTTTAAAAGTTTCACATTTGACAGACTTATTTGGTCATTTAAATGCACTTAATTTAAGCATGCAAGACAAACATAAAAATATTATGTCTTCTACAGATAAAATTAAAACCTTTCAAGCTCAAATAAGAGAAGACAACATAAGTATGTTCGTAAAAGTTGCGGAAAGTAAAACTGAAACATTGCATTTCCTGCTATGATTGGATACGTAATCCTTTTGTTGAATTTATTCATGATTTAAATCTTTCGTAAAAAGAGGAATTATTAAGTTTTCGTAATGATCGTTCACTGCGACTTAAACATTCTGAAATTTATATTGATTCGTTTTGGGTAGATATTCGAAAAAAAATATGTAAATATAGGGGAAAGAGCTTGCAAAATTCTATTTTCTACTTCGTATTTATATGAAGCAGGATTTTCTGCTCTCATAAACATAAAAACAAAAAAGTGCAAGACTCAATTCTGTTGAAAATGAATTGAGAATACGTCTCTCAAATATTAGACCTGACATTGACACATTAGTTGCAAATCACCAAGGTCAAGTGTCTCATTAGTAATTGTGAAGAACCGAAAGTGTCTTCACTTTTTAAAATAAAAAAACCGAGAATAATATTTCCAAAATATATTTCCAACGTCTAACAATTTAACATTTTATTTCGTCAATTTGTTAATCGATTTAATT
>MQRK01225506.1:170733-181493 GCA_001938485.1 Girardia tigrina
ATTTATTAATATACAATCATTTCTTTATTGATTATAAAATCATTTCAAAAATTTACCTTACAGCGTTAGTGAGGCAGTGAGGCAGGCAGTGAGTGACTTGGGCTTTTATAAAAAAAATATACAATATATAATATACAATTAATATACAATCATTTCTTTATTGATTATAAAATCATTTCAAAAATTTACCTTACAGCGTTAGTGAGGCAGTGAGACAGGCAGTGAGTGACTTGGGCTTTTATAAAAAAAAATAAATAAAAAAAAATAAAAAAAATATACAATATATAATATACAATTAATATACAATCATTTCTTTATTGATTATAAAATCATTTCAAAAATTTACCTTACAGCGTTAGTGAGGCAGTGAGTGACTTGGGCTTTTATAAGATAAGATATAAATAATTTTCTGTTCTTTTTTACTGATGTAGTTTTTTGTAACATTTATACTCTATTTGTTTCATTAAATATTATTACTGTCATTAATGGAAGAAGTGTATGATATTAATAAAGTATTTATTTTCATTGATTATTATCTTCAACATTCATTAAATCTCCAATCAATGTCAATAAATACATGATTTTTACTAGAGTCATAAGATTCATTTTGTTGATGATGGGTGTATGTTAGGGTTCATTTTTATTAAAACAGTTAAGTATCGAATGCGCTAGATCTTGCAGTAATGAGAACATTAACATACCAGTCAAATTATTTCAGACATGAAAACAGTTGATCCTAGCTAATATTGGATTACTGAGATCGAAAATGACGCTCTAATTTCAAATTTGGTTCTAATTATCAGGATTCGAGGTGCTTTTGATAGTAATCAATATTTAATACAAATACCGTAAAAAAGTGTGTACCACCATTGTTTATTTATTGACCCTTTCACACAAACTATGTATCTTATATATTTTGTTAATTGAGTGTATTGCAAAAAAATCAACTCTGCTTTACTATTACAAAGTTATTAAAGTTTGAAAATTGGGTGTTATTATTGGAACGCACGAAGCTGTTTATTTCAGTAATATTTGTTCTTAAAAACCTGGAATGCATCTAGGAGAGCGCTTCCTAAAATATCACACCAAGGATAATTATATTATTTAGTATGTAAATATATACAAAACAATCGAAATAAAATATTTATATTGAAAATTCTTTTTTATTTTTTACAATTTTTATTAAAATTAATATTGGGTAGTCGAAAACTCATACTAAAATTTTTTCGGGTGCCAAGAGTTTAAGATTCTATCACTTTCATACAGGCTTCTTTGAACGATCTATGCTGAACACGGTAAATGATTTCAGCGGGAAATTGTGACTAATTAAAAAACGTAATTGTAAATCGAAACTGTAAATGCTTGCAGGTGGAATACTGAGACCTACGAAAACGAGTCAATTATTCTGTGAATAAAGACATATTGTAGCGTTTCAGTAGCATATATGCCTAAAAAAATAAAATTTGTAACTGTACTTAGAATTGCTTGTACATTATAATAATTTTTTTCATTTTTTCCTAAAAATTAAGCAAAATACACTTAACGCGATCAATTCCAATTCTCGCAAACCAATCATTGACATCTATTAATTGCCATTTGAGACATCGATGTATTTTCTCTATCGTTCCGTGATTTACAAGGTAACGGAGACATGATAAAGATGACAACTGATAGCCAACCAAAAGCTTATATTTCAGATGAAACTTCTCACACTCAATTCAATGCACTCAATTTAAAGATATCGTGTACAGTGGGCAAAAAATTATCTGATTGGTTAACTAAAAATTAGAAAAGAAGATGAAAATCGTCGCCCAACAAAAAAGAAATTTTAAAATTTTTTTGACTGACGGTTATTTCTTGTTTGTCACAGTTATTTTTAATTTTTTCTAATTTCTACTTTAAGTGCTCTGTTAAATTAGATCAGGGGACTAAGCAATCAGATCGAGCATATTGACTTTGTTATCGACCCAAAAATTGGGAATCGGATTATTTTTTGAACCACTAAAAATATTATATCTATGATATCTCATAAAAGCCATAGCTAATATATGTTTTCTTGTTTAGTTTTAATACACAAAACAAAATCATTAGAAAATGGTTTGTTTTTATTTCTAACTAAAAAAAATTTAAATTTTGTAAAAAAATGTCTATAATTCATTGTAGCACTTGTAAATATATGTTCATCGACAAAATAGTGATGACCGAAAAGCGCCAACGAAATAGCTCCAATATTTATTATTTTATTTTGTATTCACTTTTTGGCTTTTGAGATCATTTAACAAATTATAAAATATATTAGAGAACCACACATCGTATCGTACATCGTTAAATATGGTCTATGCATCGTTAACGATGCATCGAAAAACCTTCATCGTTAACGATGCATCGAATAACCTTCATCGTTAAATGATATGTCGTTGCTCCCTAAAATATATTTACAAAATAAATATCTAAATAAACATAAAAATAATAAAATCGATATTTATCATATTTTTTATAAATACAACTAAATAAAATTGATTAACAAAATGTATTTTATCACAGAATCAAATTGTAAAGCTCTATTAGTGGCTGTTGACATACGTCTGTTAAGTTGGACGTACTTTGCCTAGCTTGCAGTTTTGCTTCGTTCTCCGGCATTGTATCGTTGAATTCTGTTTTTAATGTACTCAGTTATTGGAGAAAATGATTGATCTGCATGTAGTCATTAGGGTGGTGATCATAAACTAAAATTAAAAATTCATGGAGCCACTGATTTATCTTTTCATAGTACTTGATCTTGAACACCCCACAATATTAACAGAAATTTAGAACTCCCTCTGAAGTTTCATCTACAACGACTAATATAATTGTCCTCCTAGTAGTCATAAAATTTCTCCACAACAACCGACCGAGCATTATGCAGTTTTTCAAGCCTGTATTTACATCGACAGGAGAAATAAATGAAATGGTTAGCAGCATCTTAACTAATAAACGTATATTATCATTATTATAATTTTCTTGCAAGATTTTTTTGTACTTTACATCAGGGGTCTCCTTTTTGACAGCACGGATCGGATGGTGCATTGGAAGATAGTCCCGCAGGCCACATATATAAATTATGACATTAAAAACGCATAATCAGTGAATGATTATTTTATTAAGAGTACACAGATAAATGATAAGTTTATTAATAATATGAACATATAAAATTATAATTGTAATTACATGATAGTGAAAATTTTGAAAATATATTCAAAACAATAACATTAAAATCCATTTAATAACTATTTTTTCAAAAAATTGGACGATTAGCAGGAGGTCTATCTAGTGAGGATGGTGTAACTGTTGTTGATTTTGTAAAATATCTGAGTAATCCGGTAGAATCTTCGAAGCACTAATCATAAGTAAGGATTTTAAATGTGAGTCTGACAAAGAAGTTCTGTATTTTGATTTGATATACTTCATTTTAGAAAAAAATCGTTCGCAAAGGTAAGTCGTGCCAAACATAGAAATAAACTGGCAAGCAAATTTTTTTAAATTTGGAAAGTGGTCCAAATCCAAATTTTTATAAAAAATCAATAAAGTTTTCTTCCTTATATTTATCTTTAATACGTTCATCTGCCAGCAGTTCAATTACTTCCATTTGAAAATGGGTTGGAATATTTCCAATATCACAATCGAACGGATTTTGAAAAAACCTTATTTCCGCAGCATTAGCATCCAGTTTAGCAAAACGTTTCCGAAATTGTTGTTAGGTCTTCGATAACTATATTTGCGAAAGGCAAAGGAAATGTCCCTTGGCACGTTTTATACAATTCTGCACAGCATTGCATATGTGTAAAATTATAATTGTTTATTTGGCTTTCTAGCAGTAGCAACTTTGCTCTGAATGCCTTTATATTTGTGTAAAATTCGCAAATTAAATTATTTTCACCTTGTAATTTTAAATTTAAATTGTTCTTATGATTTATCAAATCTGCAAAAATTGCCAACTTCCTGAGCCATTCACGATTTGACAAAAATGGTTCAGAGTCATCTTTGTCGATAAGGAAAATATCAATTTCATGTTTGAGTTGAAAGAAACAGAAAAGAATTTTTCCACAACTAAGCCAACGAACAGCGGTGTAGTATGTCAAATCTATGTATTCGGAATCACATTCTTCAAGGAAATTTCGAAATTAGCGATTATTAAGTGCATGAGCACGAATAAAGTTTACCATTGAAATGGCGGGCTTCAATACGCAGCTCATATCAATCTATTTTGCACAAAGTGATTGTTGGTGGACCATAAAGTGAAAAAATATAGGTTTTGATTTTCCAATTATTTCACACGCTTTTGAGATTTGTACAACCAAACCTTTTTTTATACCAGCCATGTTTCTTGCGCCATCAATTGTAACGCATTGTAATCGACTCCAATCTAACTTATAATCATTTAATGTTTTTTCAACTTCCTTGAAAATGTCCTCTCCCGTTGTAGTGCTATGCATGCTAAAAAGTGAAGCTAATTCCTGCGTAACGTTAAGATTATTGTTAACGCCACGAAAACATACCACAAGCTGTGCGGTATTAGAAATATCAGTTGATTCGTCCAAAACCAAAGAGTACCAATTGAAACTTTGTGCTTTATTAATTGTTTGTTTAAAAATGTTGTTTCCGAAATGTTCAACACGTCGATCAATTGTATTTGGTGCAAGTTTTATCATTTTAAACATTAATTTTTTCTGGACATAACTCAGTCACTACTTCCATGATACAATCTTTAATCATATTGCCATCAGTGAACGGTTTTCCTCTTTTACATACGCAATTTTGTAACTTGCCAAGGTATAGTTTTCATGATCCTTTTTCTGTTTCATAAAAAAATCTGTTGGGATTGTAAAGCTTGAGATAACGATTCAAATTTATTTAGCCGCTCTTTTTCTTTAAATTGGGAAAAGATTTCAGCATGTTTTGTGTCATAGTGACGACGTATATTATATTCTTTCCATACAGCTATTGTTTCTGTGCATATTACACAAATAGCTTTTTCTCCTGTTTTGATTGCACGAAAAAGTATTTTATGCCCTCATCATTAAAAATACGCCCTTCGTCATCCAATTTTTGTTTCTTTTCATATGACTTTTTAGAATACATCATCAATTTAAATAAGTAAAATTTATAAATTAATTAAAAAACTAAATTTGTGAGATACTTACAATTATGTATCGCCAAGTTTTACGTTCTGAAAATTATAATCGGTCGAAAAATTTCAGTCGTTTTCTTTCGCAACGAAAATATATAAGTAATTTGTCTGTTTGAAAAATCAAGAAATAATGTATTTATCTTTCAAAACAGTTGCCAAAATCAAGTAAGATAAAACAAATTTTTACATAATAAAATTTATTAAATTTAACAAATATTTTCAATAAAATTCTTTTAAACTCCGATTGGAGATGCTGATGAGGGTAGATTTCCGACGAATAGTTTGACCAAATTTGGAAACGAAATGAAGTGAGACACAATTCCACAAATTTAGACAACTTACATTGAATAAAAAAATCAAATAACGATTTTCAATAATTTAAAATTTAAATTTAACTTTAAATTGTAAAGTTAATAATTCATTAATAAATACAAAAAATAATTTCATTTTTTATTATTAATATTATTAATATTAACAAGAAAAATCTTAAACATGTAAGTATACTTATATATTAAAATCAAATATTGTTACATCATTAACCGGATTTGACCCACGGGCCGTAGTTTGGAGACCCTTGCTTTACATCATAGCCATTTTCCAAAATGAAATAGAGAACAAAAAGTCTCGGAAATAACTTTTCTTACTATATTTCGACTTGCCTTCTCAAAATCTAACCTTGTACTCTGTTGTATGAGCTCCAATAGTTTCCTGAAGAATTGAACAGACTCAGCTTCCTGTTTAGATTGTAGGACTGCAAATATGAGAGAAGCAGCACAGCTATCAATGAGTTCATGCGCAGTGAAGATTTATACATAGAACTCAGGTTCAACCTTTACTGTTCCAATAACCCATTTACACCGGCCGTTCTCGTTTGAGGACGCTTGAAAAAATAAAAATTATGATATTGCAGTGACAGTAAAATCTCAAGCCGTCATATTTAAAGTAAAATCATTACGTTGTTTATAAAGACGTGATAAAACTTGAAAAATTTCAAAAACATTCTTCTCAAGTTACTGAATGTTTATTTTTTCAAGCGTCCTCAAACGAGGACAGCCGACGTAAATGGGTTAATGAAGCAGGGAAGATATGTTTTAAGTAGTTGTACATTGCCATCAGTCCCAAAAAATAACATGTGATGATCTTCACCTGTTCTCGAATCCCGCAATAGAACAAATACCATTGTAACTTGTAACTATTAATGTTCTTTAATATCCAGTTGAGATTGAGGTGTTGGTAGTGGAATCAGTTCTCTTTTTAGGTTACGTTCAATTTTCCCCTGCAAAGCAGTAAATGTCGTTGTTTCAGCCAACTGGTTATTGTTGCACTGTATGATGATGTGAATTTCAACAGTGATTTCAGATTTATCATGTATTAAATATATTGGGTTTGTGATTAAAATCCAAAGTCATTATTTGCAAACTTTATTTCTAATACAACTTTCACAATTCAAACAAATTTATGAGGAACAATATTTCAGTTACACAAACCAGATTTTCAAATTCCAAATATAAATAATAATATATATAAATTTATATATGTTAATTTATTCAATTTTGCCTAAATCCTATTTTGTTTTTCTTTATTAATTTTTACAATGTTTATTAATTTGAAATTTAAATTTAGATCTTTAAAATTATTTTAATGGACATGTCCTATAAAAAATCAGTTCCTAAATAATTTTTCTTTAATTTTAAATCATTCAATTATAAATTATTTTTTAATGAGAATTTCCGTTGACAATTAAATTCAATAAAACATGATTTTTATTTTAGAACTTGATTTTAAAATATTCAATAAATTATTTTTTTTAATAAAACTTTCCGTTGACAATTAAATTCAATAAACATTATGATTTTTATTTTAAAAAGTATTACAAGATATATCAAAATCTTCTTTACAATATTCTTTTACTTTTAAACTGTTATTTTAATTGTGATTTTTTTTAAACTTAATTTTTATAAAAGTTCTTTCAATTTAATTAATAAAATCATTACACTAAATAATTAATAAATCATTACACTATAATTTTTTTATAAAACTTATTTCATTTTAATTAATAAAAACATTATCTATAAACTTAAATTTTCTATATATAATTTCTTTCAAAAGTTCTCTCAATTTAATTAGTAAAATATTATCTTTACACTATAATAAGAAACTTATTTTATAAAACTTATTTCATTTTAATTAGTAAAAATATTATTTTTTAATTTATCTCAAATATAATTATGATTTTTAATTTAAAAATATCAAAAATTTACAGTTCACCAAAAAGAACCCCTAACAAAATACATTCGATATTTTTGTACCATAATTATCCCACTTTAATTTAAAATTTTTAAAAACTAAAAATATAATTGAATTTTACTTAATCTAAATTTGTTAATAATTAAAATAATATTTAGTGTTTACTTAAATAAAAGATATCCCAAAACTTAAAAAAATAATTATTTTTTTTAAGTTATGTAGATATAAAAAAACTAATAATCGGCGCTATTTTGTGTCGCACTATTTTGTCGGCGCTATTGTATCGGATTAACGCAAATATATAATTTTTAGTAGTCGATATCTTCGTCTAAATAAGTCTTTTAAAGCATTCCTTTTTTTAGAAAATCAGAATCTTCTGTTTTCCATATTACTGATAAAAGTATCAGTTTGAGCAGTTTAGTGAAATTTGTATTGGAAAACAGTGGCGATAGAAATTTAAACCTCAACAGTCCTTCAGTGAACCTTGACAACGAGTATAATGTGACTTGTAATCGGTCTTGTTTAGAGAGTGCGCAGCAGTCCATTATCCAATTATTAATGACTCTGCGACGAGCATTTTTTGTCATCAAAACTAAATTCAAAGTAACTTTTTTTTCGAATCTGTTTTCCTTAGATCTTTAAATCTAAAATCTTAGCGGTTTAAAGCAGAAATGGAAAAATTTTGTTCTTCCGACGATTTGCACGGGTTCATTTTAAAACTCGATCAATCTAAGGATTGGTTGGATTACCGGATCAAACGGTATTACATTAGATATCAGGCACAGTTGGTTATGGAGTCCCACTTCGTGTTGAGGAAGTATCACCTGTTACGAGCCAAAATAAAGAAACTTGCCAAACTAAACGGAGCCATTCGACACGCACTCGAGAGTACAGTATTAAATAAGTCCGTCCAAATGTTGGCAGTCGATATTTTGAATTTTTCCAGCTAATAAAAATGTAAAATAAAGATTTTAATTTGTATTTGTCTTTTTGATTTTATTTGTATTTATACATATTCAGGTAAACAGTTCGCAACCAACCACTTTGACTTGTTACACTGTAACAATCAACGAAACAAAAGTCCTGAAAACGAATCGTTTCTCTAAATATAGTTTATAACTATATTTATTACGAATAAAAATGAATAATAATAGAATAAAAATCACCAAAGTTGTTAATACCTGTCATCCGAGATTAATTGAGAAATTACTCCATAGTTTAAATGATAGTAATAATCTCTGTGTCCATGAAATTCACGAACGCTTTTCTCTTAAGTCTGCTATTCAAACTATATAAATTTTGGTATCTCAGATTTATTGAGATCTCTGATTAGAATCTCTTAATCTCTATCACTGCAAATCACTTTTAACATTTAGTCCAAGCTTCCTCATATCTTTATCTATGCCAATCCTTTCTATCGGTTTAGATTTCAACTAAAACCGCCGAAAGATTCTTGCCAAGTCATTTTCATTGCAAAAGTTTTCTACAATAAATACGTAATCAATGTGGCCCGACACAGAAATCTTTCGTTCTTCATTGAGTATAGTTTCAAATATCTTAGACATGACTTTCCGTGCAATGGACAGACCTTTTCATAATATTCACTTGTTCATTCCACATCACTTTCTGATACTTGCACGTATCTGGATCTACCATTACTTGCAAATCTGCCTTCTTTTAATCAAATACAGTTAGGACCTAATTTTCTCCACTCCCAACAACAATTACCATAACTCCTCCTCTTTGCCTTTGATGTGTCACGCCCTTATCAAGGGTATTTTATTTTGAATTTCCCCATCTTGATTCTTATCTCACTTTATCAGAACCATTTCTTTTGTCCACTCGTTCACCTTTTCTCGAAATAGCTCCTTGTCTTAACTGGGAATGTCATAACTAACATATGACGCTTTCCAAACTGAATGATCATTGACGAACTTCCGTCTTGTCTTCTAATAATATCCGTCAAACTGTACTTTAAAATCAACATCTTTAATTCATAGCTTTCTCCCCATTTAAAGTTAAGTAACTGCTGTGATAATATGCGATCTGGTTTTATTATCACCAAATTTTATGTATACGTCATTCCCATCTACCCGTATGGTTAATCCATGTTTGAGAATAATATAGTTTCCCACGATTATGTTAACATTTTCAGGTAGTCGTTCAACCATAATTGCTTTAACAGATCCAAAATCTATTTCATAAAGTAGCACCGCGTGTAGTTACACTTTACCCAGGGTATCCACTTGATTTCCGTCAATCACTACAATAATTATATTATTTTCCCTGTTTATTCGTGACAGTGGCATCCTCTTATAAGAGTATCACTACTACCAGTGTCGATCATCATCATCGTCTTCCCGTCGATTAATACTTGTCGAATCTAAAAATTTTTACTTATCACTGAAAATGAGTACATTAATGGCGATTAACAATTTTTAAGGTGATTCATGGTTATTTTACTGGCATAGTTGTCATTGGAGCATTGTCGCTTTTTTAAGTATAACTATTGCCAGTAGTTGCATTACACCTCTTTTAGTACTATTTGGTCCAAATTTTTTGTCCTTTATTGGGGAGAGATTAAACATAGATCCTCTTCTCCACTGTCGTTTCCCGATACTTTGTGATTTGAATGGGAGTTCATTCAGAAGGGTCACTCCTATACTCTTCCTGTTAGTTGTCGTTTTGGAGAAACTACTCTGTGTAGACGTTGTGGTGACTTGCTGAAACCCTTATGCATGTCCTTTGCTGTTGTCGTCCCCTTATGTCGTACACAAATGCTCGACACGATAACGTCCTTGACATTCTCGCATCTGAGATTAGGGAATATTGTAATGCGGAACAATACGTTAATCCCCGATGTCGCTTTGTGCACTATCCGCTCAGAGTCGACTTACAGGTCTATTTTCCGGAGATGAAACGAATAGTATTGATTGATGTGAAATGTCCCTTTGATGAAAAGGTTAATCTGTCGCGAACCAATACGGACAATCTTGAGCATTATGAGTCTTTAGTTAAACTTATCGAAGAGCAACACTTTGCCACTGTTACATGTTAAATTTATTTCTTAAATGAAATATTTAACATGAAAAAATATAGATAATTATTTGTTTAAATAATATCTATTTGAAAAGTATTTGTTAGTGAAAAATAAATTTTAATAGATTTGTGATTCGTTGTTACAAGCTATCCGGGCAATGATAAGCGATTTAAAAATTATAATCGATCATTTGGAGAAATTTAATGGAAACGGCAGTTTTGAAATTTGGAAGAAAAAGTTCAAGATGATTATGAAAATCCAGGGGATTTTGGATCCGGCACCATATCTTCCTTTTTTGTTGACTGA
>MQRK01225516.1:11413-24773 GCA_001938485.1 Girardia tigrina
ATTCAAATCATGTGGAACCCATTTATCAAGTTTCTTGATTTTTCCAAGTTGTTTTAAATGATCCAAGACTGTTGAATGACTAATGCCCAACCCATCTGCAAGTTCTCTGATTGTTGTACTGGGATCTGTTTCCACCTTTGTCCTCAAATTGTCGTTGTTCACAGCAACTGGACGACCACGACCTTCTTCATCTTCAAGGTTTTCATCTCCATCAGAAAATTTTCGGAACCATCGTTGGCACTGTGCGCTCAGAAGCTGTTCCCTTGCCAAACGCTTTATTGATATTGTGAGCCGTTTCTGCTGCTTTACGACCCAGTTTAAATTCGTACAAGAAAATTGCTCGAATTTTAATTTTTTAAATTATTAATTTAGCACCGTAAATATTGTAAAAAATAACAACAATATGTTAATAATGGCTATAGGAATATACAGCTAGGCATAAGATTTCAAATAATATCCAACACTAATGCATTTAAACTTATATACCTATCACAGTAGATAAACAAAGTATAAAGCTCAAAAACTGCCATTATTTTTCGACCAACCTAATATAAATTATGAAAGGGCTGACCTAGCGTAGAGTGTTTGATGAACCGTTTTATCTTTACCAAAATAAAATAATGTAAATAAGAATAAAAATTTGAGTTACACGAAAAATTATAATATGATAACAAATAAATTAATAAATAGAATCGAATCACAGAAAGAGATGAGAAAAGTCAAGTTTTATCACAAAAGAGAGGTGAATATATTAGTGTACTTTCATACTTAGAGTTTCATGTTGAGAAAAACGATACGAATAGGCGACCTTGGTTGTAATGTTGAATTGAGGAGATTGTCGAGGTTTCTGAAGACGGCGAATCTTTGCTTCTACCTGGTTCTGTAACAAATATGAATAAGAGACAGATAAACAGGAGAATCAGGAATGGATCAACAAACGCCAAAAAATGTTTCAGGACACGCTTCGCAAATAGGTGCGTGTTTACTATACTGTGATGTCGATAACGAGACGAAATAATTACATTCAGGCAGAAAAACCGACACAGAATATACAGACGGGCAATATCTGAATGGTGAAAAATAATGTGAGCGCAAACTAAATTCGTTAATTCACTTTAATTTTGTGTTAAGGTAATATTGACTTTTTTAATTTATTAATTCTTATGTCTATTTATATTTTTAATTTTTAACTATTGGGTTGTTGCATAAGTTCCCACCGTTACATGAAACTATTTGTTCTACAAAGACTTTTTGATATTTGGCAAATTGTTATATATCATTAGAAAGCCCGTGCTTTGCTTTACAAGATTAAAGTAATTGTTTTTGTCTATATTATTTTTTATGTCTTTTTTTCAGAACCGTAAAATGGATTGTCAAATTTTCAAAAAATCGCATTTTCGACACCTTCTTTTCGCCTTTAATCGAGGTCAAAAAGCGAGTGAAGCTACCAGAGATATTTGTGCCGTGTATGGAGAGGACGCTATAGCTGAGATAACTGCTCGGGATTTGTTTGCCAGGTTCAAACATGATAATTTCAACCTCAACGACGCTCCTCGTTCCGGAAGACCAGTCGAGATGGACGAGGACCAACTCGGGGATCTTTTGAAGGAAGATGGCCGCCAGACATGCAGAGAATTGGCCGAAAAGATGAATTGTAATTTTGCGTCAATTTCACGCCATCTTCAGTCGATGGGTTTCACTCAAAAGCTTGGAGCTTGGGTTCCACACGAACTCACCCAAAAACAGAAGGATAAGCGGCTTTCCATTGCTGCTCAAAATCTCGCTCGACACCAAGGAACCCATGGCCACAGGCAACGTTTCTTATACAGAATCGTCACTGGAGAGGAGAAATGGTGCTTCTATGTAAATATGAAGCAAAGGAAAGAGTCGGTGAGTCCTGGAGAGAAGCCTAAGCCCAGGATCAAGAAAGACCAGCGCCCGATGAAGACAATGATTTGCGTATGGTGGGATTGGGAAGGTCTAATCCACTGGGAAATGCTTGGAAAGAACATGACAGTAGAAAAGAATCTTTATAAAGCCCAATTGCATTGAGTCAATGAGGCAATTCAACAAAAAAGACCGGATCGACAAGACCAGGTGATCCTCCTCCATGAAAATGCTCGACCACACACCGCAAAAACTGTCAAGATGGCACTCCAAGAGCTCGGTTGGGAGGTCTTCAACATCATCCCTATTCCTCAGACCTCGCCCCGACGGATTACCATCTCTACCGCTGCCTTTTAAATGAAATGAGGGGTCTTAGCTTCGAAAATCAGGATCATCTTGAGAATTGGCTCAACAACTTCATCGAGACTCGACCTAAGCATTTCTGGCGAAATGGAATCAATAAACTGGTGGAAAGATGGGAAGAAGTAGTGAACAATGAAGGAGAGTACACAATTGATTGAAGTGTTATTATTTTCGCTGTTAAAATTTTATGATTTCATTAAATATATAATTAACTGAGTCATTATTTTGGTTGTTAAAATTCTTTGATTTCTTTGAAAATAAATGTTTAAAAAACGGCGGGAACTTATGCAACAACCCAATACGTATGTTTATATAAATCTTCTTTCTTCTCGACTGTGAAGGAGATTGCCCGTAAAGAATAGCTCCCCCTCAGTGTCTGAAAAGGAAGAAGTCATGGGAATCCTCAGGGCGCCTATACAGTTATTATTACTTTAAATTTTATTTTATAGAAATATAATGATGTGAGTTTTATTCATAATTTTTCAATTTTCAAAATTAAAATAATTCACAGAAATTTGTGTTATTTGAAATTGCGAATTATAATCGAAATTAAAAAAAATATCGGAAATTAAAAAATACAAAAATTGGTTTAAATATAAATTATTACCTTTGGTATTTTAATAAATTTTGAAGTATTAACGTCTTCTTTTATTTAGAAAATGGAAGGGAATACTCAACCTGACATGGCGGCAGTGATGGGAGGAAAAATTGTTAATGATCGGATGCATAAATTATAACAAGGATTTTTATCGGAAATCTTTTTGTTTAGTGTTCCAAAGAAGAAGAACTAAAAACAATCATTATAATTTGATGTTAGACTTTAAAAAAGTTTGCTTTCGTTGATCACACGTACGACTCTGTTTCTTCTTGATGAAATTGAAGATCTCCAGGAGGGTTATTCCATTGTGTGGGGAAGAAAGGTGGTCATTTTCATTTTTCAATTTTAAACAAAATTATTTAAATAATTGTGTGATTTTTTTATTTATTAACATTGATTATTTATTTTCGAACATTTGAACATAAAATTCCATGAATGAATATGGTTTATAGTTTTTATATCCACTCAGACGCTCGTAGCGAGCCGATATGATAATGGATTACGACGTTCAGACACAGAAGTTTGTTACAATAAGAAACGACTTTTCCGCGGACATTGAGCTTTCATCGGATTACAGTTATAATATTTCAACTATATACAGAAAAAGCGGTAACCTTTAATGAGACATATTCGTTTCTGATTATTTACTTTTGTTAAGTGTATCACGGCGCCATCATTTCTAAAATCTCAATGCAAAACACAAAAGTCGCTGAACCGCTGCTTATTCGTTTTAAAGTATCACAATGTGAGATGAAAAGATGAATTTGAGTTCTTCCGTATCACTATTCAAATTGTAACTCAGCACTTGAGCTATAGCCACAGAAATAAGTGCAGTGAAAAAATGGACAATGGGTTACAAATAACACTTTACTAGCACGATGGTTCAACGAAGAAGACTAGCTTCAGATTCTCATCCACCGTGAAAATAACTTTTTTTCCGTTGATTGAATAATTCAGTACTTGGGATTTAACAATAGATATTTTTGAGAATGTTTGCATGCATTGATTTCCAGTGCAGTTTAACCCTAATGGGGCCGAAACTATTTCCTTTAGAAAATGAATTTTTGATATTAATTCTGGTTTATTATATCTAAATAACTTGTTCTACATTAAAAAATAAACTGATAAGTTCAAACTTATGACTCATATATACAAAGACTATTGCACCTAATGCCGCCTGTTGCTGAGTCGTCAAATTGATGTAAAAAAATATTTGAGCAGTGTTCTTTTAAAAGGACGGTGGCCCCATTCGGGTTAAGATGATTGTCTCCACGACTCCTTATCAACCATCAAGATGTCCAATTCTGGAACAGGATTGATTGCTGTACAAGAATTTTCAAAAAGGTTATGCTGTCTGTCTTGTAGAAGTCTGGAGGACTTCTGCCCTTTGAAATCATTCGAGAGGGTTGTTAGAAGAAGTCGGAATTTCTCTTGACAAACATTTACTAATAAGGTAAAAATCTGTGATATTCTTTCGCATTTGGGATCTTTGAATCTTCGATAAAATTTCCACAATTGATGCTTTTTAACATAATTGCCAAATTATATTATTTAAACAACTCTGATTTAATTTTATTAATTACATTAAATTAAATTTAACTTCTGTTAAATTTAATTAATTTTTTTCGAACCATTTAAAAGTCATATTATAAATTTGGCAATTACTTTTGGGAGAGACAACATACTTTACAATATACGACACATTATACCAAACATTCCTCACAAGGATAATGCAAGAAATGGAAACAATTTTATAAATAACTTCAAATAGTTCATAAAGTTTAGCAGACATGCAATGCTGCATATATCAATAAGAAGCGGGTACTCCAGGAATAAATCTGAAGAAAATCGCGGAGATCGCAGATATTTGAGTTATCCATCATTTGAACTTCAAACCATGTAACTATAACTTGTTCATGTTAATTGACCCACTTTCTATGTGAACGTCTCTTGACACGACAGTAATTGAGCAGGTTACCTGACCATTTCAAGCGAGGAATAAACCTCACTGATCAAAAATTGATCAAATTGTCAGCTGTGACAAAAATGGCTAAAATATGGCAATTTCATAACATTAAGGCTCTAGAATACGCAAAGGCAGCTCCAGTAACAAGAGTGAAGTAAGAGATTTCTCAAAGAATAAGAAAATTATTGTTACTTTATGCCAAACAATTTCTGCTAATGCATTACTATAATTCACCAAAGGTTGTTTGACATCTAAGCTTTATTGGTAAACAGAAAATAAATCCTATTCTTCTACTATTACGCAAGACCGTATTACAAGGCAAGCGACAGGTTGATAGGAGTAAATTAAGAGATACTGATAAAATCCATCATATCGCCCAGACATCTCAAATTTCTAGGTCTACCAACACTTATGAGGTCAAAGTAGAATTGGATTGGGTTTAAGTTTTCATAAACTATGACTTCTATTCACGGAGTACGAACTTGTCTGCCGACCTATGGCAGAATGTGTTTCACGCGAAGGGTGAATAGCTTATAGAATAAAAAGTGGTTGAAAAGATTGTACAGGCTTTTAGAGTTGGGTGGTAGAAACGTTAATTACTTTTCATGTAACTAATATTTAGTTTTTTCGTTAATAATTGATTATTTTTCCAATATTTCTAATTTAGATTTATCACTGCCATGTTACTCGAACCTCTTCCTGAGAGTTTGTTAAATGGTTTATTAAATGATGATTGATTACTTTCCCGTGTCCTGACCACCCAAACTCAACTAATTTCAGTTAATGATTTGGATTAATTTCTTTTGCTTGATTTCTTTTCAGCTCCTCACAAATTACATAAAATATTCTATTTTCCATTAGTTTTGTGCATTATATTTATTAATAAATAATCGAATTTAATATTTATTTGATTCCTATTAGTAATATTGAATGCTCGAATATTGGACAACATGATCACTTGAAAACCATCATCAGTTTTTTTACTGGTCCTACTAAAGAATGGTATACATACATTGGAATATAATAGAAAAAAAGATGAAGCAAGATATAGTTAGACCCAGGGCCTCCGCGTGGGTAAGAGGCGCCTTTGTGCCAGATTATTTTCAGCGCCTTTCCCCGAATTGAACCCCTATGTCAAAAACTATGACTTGTTATGAATTTAATCATTAGAATATTTCCAATGAATACTTTTATTTTATAAAATAATTACAGGTATCTCTCTAAAATAATTTCCAGTATCTCTCTAATAAATCCATTTATGTCACTTTTTCCTTTTTTATCATTTAATTTTTTTATATTTAATTTTATTTTTTTTCACTCGGCGCCCTTGTGCGGGGCACAATATGAACAATCGTACGCGGCGGCCCTGGTTAGACCATATTGAGAATAGAAACTTTAATATTATTTAGTTTATTTATATTATGTTAGTTATGATTGCGGGGAATATTTCGATGAATTTAGTACGCTATACTTTGTATATTGTTTTTGATAGTGTGTCTCCCCCACCAAGAAGGTCGATTGATATTTTTGAGTGTTTACAATTTCAACTTGTAGCGGCAACTAATTAAATAAAAAAACTTTCAATAATGAACTTTTTTAATAAATTTTTAATAAAATTTAATAAATTAAATCAATAAATTATATTTCCTTGGAAATATCAAGCAGTCTACAATAAGTCAATCGAACTAATTAAGAAAATAATGAAAGCCTGTTTTGTTCTCTAAACAAACTAAATGACATCGCATTGGCACAATTATTTAGCGGACAAGTCAAAAACACAAACATCGCATTGGCACAATTATTTAGCGGACAAGTCAAAAACACAAACATCGCATTGGCACAATTATTTAGCGGACAAGTCAAAAACACAAATATGAAAAATTGTGCTCTGTAACGATACTATATTTACATGCATGTGATTTATCTTAGCGATTCCAACCTTTTTTTTGATCGCGAACCGGTAAAATTATGTTAATTTCTTTGCGGACCGGTCAGCATCAAATGTCTTTAAGATGGTTGTGCGTCCGGACAAGTAGAGGACACACAGAAGTTCTTCTTTGATGTCTCTTTCATCTTCATACCTGACGAAACAGAGAAGAATTGCATGGTTGCTGATGTCTGTAGATTCATCAAACTGGATAACAAAGTATGGTGAGTTTTTATTTTTTTCGATCACATGATCTTCCACATGAGTAATCATTTCCTCTATTCCTTTATTTAATTGTGTTATCAGAAAGAGGAGTCATCTTCACTTTATCAGTAGCTTGAGAGCCCAGACTTTCAGTTGAAACCTCAATGAGAAACGGTTTTATTAAGTTTTCCGTAACTGTGAATCCTTTTTTACATTTTGCAATGTTCAAAGCAACATAGGACGATGCTTACATAAGAGATTTATGAGCAGTCTTCGCTTTCATCAAAGATCTTGACTGATTATCCAAATCTTTGAGGAGTCGCTCAAAAAAATGACAGTGGTTTCATTGCATGATCTCGGTGCTTCGTATTCAAATGTCGACCAAGATTTGATTGCTTCATGGTATCATTTGACAACATCTTAGAACAAATGACGCAAAGTGGTAGAGGTAAAATCTCACTTCCTGGTGCCATAATGAAACCAAACTTCAGGTACTCCTTATCATAATGTCGAACAAAACTTTGTCTCAGCTTCTTTCTTGTATGAATTTCACTACCATCATTGTTTGATTGCTTTGTCACCTGAACATCAGAAGCCAATGAACTTCGAACACATTCAGCACTTGTATCATTTCTACGTAATTCCTCTTGACGAAGCCTGCACTTTAATAAGCTTTCAATCTTTTGCCGTTTCATTCTGCAACACTTTCAACCCCTAATTTGAAAATGTAAAAATAAACAATTTAAATTCTAAATTAATTACACTGATTCAAACAAATATCAATAAATAAACTTGAAAAATACCGCTCTTGGTCTCTTTCTTCCACGTTTTCAAAATGTATTAAAAGTATTGATACATTGAGCAAGTTATTGAATAATAACGGTTACTCTAAGTCCATTATAGACAGACTCACTCGTGAGACTGTAGATAAAATAATCGAAAAAGAAAAAATCAAAAATAAAAAAAATAATAGTTTAAACATTGAAAACTGCTTTACACCTGGGTAAACTCTAAGCTTACCTTACTCCGAGGGTTTTAAACACCTCAAGAATTCGATCTTGAAATCAACAAATAATATTTTAAATTTAAAAATTATTCCTCAATCATTTAAAGTTGAGAATATGTTTTGCAATAAATCACATACTCCTTTAGGATTGTGTTCGGACATTGTTTATCAATACACATGTAGTGGGTGCAATGCCACATACATCGGAGAGACTGTTCATCATCTCTGCAAAAGAGTCCAAGAACACAGTCAAAAAGGGGGAAAGAGTAATATTGCTGAGCATAAAAAACGTGTAAATATAATATGAGCATAAATGATTTTAAGATTTTGTGCAAGCATTTTAAAAATTATTGGGAGAGAGTGTCATGTGAAGCATTGTTGATAAGATCTTGTGATCCTAAAATCAATGTTCAAACAGCACTCTCAACTAATTTGTTAAGAGTTTTCGATTAGACTTACGTAAGTGATTACATAATCATCCATTTGTTATATAAATGCAATAAAAAAGAACATAATCAGTGATCTGATGATGACGGTTAAGCCGTTAAAATATATTATCACGAAATATATTTTCAAATGGCGTTTATTTGTTTAAAATATCAATAAAACTTATAAATTTTATAATTATAGGGTTTTTATTTGAAATGAAATTTTTTTCATTTTATAATGAGAATTTTTCATTATAAATTGAGACTTTTTGAATTTGAATTGATTTTTTATTTTGAATATATTCTTTTTTACTTTGACTTGAGATTTATTATTTTGAAATGATTTTTCTATTTTAAACTGAATTCTTGTCGTCAGTTATAATTTTGCCAGTTTTATATTTTGCTTTAAAGTTCAATTTGTCAAAAGACTTTTACACGGACCAGTAGAATTCCACTACGGACCGGCAGTTGGAGACTACTAGGCTACATGA
Source organism: Girardia tigrina (assembly GCA_001938485.1). Taxonomy (NCBI): domain Eukaryota; kingdom Metazoa; phylum Platyhelminthes; order Tricladida; family Dugesiidae; genus Girardia; species Girardia tigrina. Next base: position 20,284 of record MQRK01225516.1, read on the forward strand.
TCATAAACAGCAATGGCTAATCAACTCATAGATGGCGTTTCCCAATCTATAAATTCCGTGGGAGACACACTCAAGAAACGAGACTATCTTCAGAACAACACAACCCAGCACCTTGAACCACTATCGCAGCACGACAAACAATACATAGATTCTCAAGGTTAGTTTGATTGATTTTTGAACACTGTTTCGAACAAATAATAAAATATAGGGGGAATATGTTACTTTCATTTTAATAAATTATTTTTATAAATATCACAATAATTTTAATCGTGAATTCCCAACTCATCAGTAGGTAAAAACTCCGGATTTTCTTAAGAAAGGATTTGTTATTCATTTTTTTATTTAATATGTCTAAAAGTGCGGCTGGGAGCATGTGCTCGGTCGGACGCTTTCTCTAATGGACAGATTAGGATGGGCCATGCAAGGATCAATCTGATATTTCTGACACTTAAATTGCTTATTTATACTAGCTGTATAAATTCATTCATCTTGAGCTTCCTGTTCTTGAAATCCTCTTTTTGTGATGCATGTGTGATGAAAAATCAATTACAGTTAATCCAATGAGTTTCGTTTACTTTTTGATGATCAGAACCAAACTTGCACCAGAAATGTCCAAACAGACACTTAGATTAAGCTATCTTCCGTTTCTGATTCACATCTCTCCTACAAAAACAGCCATCAACAGCCACTTGTTGTTTTGTCAAAAGTTGAATATGATCAAGAATTATCACGAAGCACATAATTAGAAACGGAATCTAAAGGATCAACTATCAGAATAGGTACATGTGACTGCTAAAAATGAAAAAAAGATCCGCAAGAGAACAGTCGCGTCATCCGATAACGAAACATTTCTAGCTGTAGAGTAAGATACGGAAAGCTTCTTTACTTAGATGAAGTGGCCATCAAAAATACCAACGACAAAGTGATACGAAATTTACAAACTGAAAATATATTTACAATTTATTCATTTAAAAACTGAAGAGCCAAAATGAGAAGATCCCCAAACTGATCACTCCTCAACATTTGTTTTCAAAGAAAAAGATTTTAAAAAAAATTTTAAAAAATTTTAATGAATATTAATAAAATATAAAATAAGAAGGTGTCCGGTAAATTCACCGAAAAAAAATTCACCGAAAAGAAATTCACTGAAAAAAAATTCACCGAAAAACAATTCACCGAAAAAATACACATAAGAAGTAATACATAAGAATAATGCATAAAAAGTCATAAATTTATTTTAAAATGACCAACTTTATAATCAATGAAAAATGTTATGCCCCATACCTCTTAAATAAGGAATAATTGGTTGGCTGATCTCGTATTTTTCAACAAGTTTCTTCAGTCTTTCAGCATAATCTCTATGAGGGGTTAGTTTTAAGTTTCGCCAAAATAGTTTATTATTTTTTTAGTTTTGAAAATTTAAAGGAAATAAATTAGAAAATTAAAATGCAGAGTAAAAATATGATAAAATAAATACGTATTTAATTATGTTTACATTAATAACAATTAATATATTTTATAAGTGAAATAAGTTTAAATAAAGTTTAAAATAAATAATTAACGGATAAATATTTTTAGAAATAATTTTTTTTTAATAAAAGGGCTTATTGTAAATTTAAATTAATTAGTTTTTATGATAGTTTCGAAAGAATGTAAAAGTATTTTACATTTTAAATTTTGTAAATTTTTTTGTAAAAAATGCAAAATTATTTTAAGGTTTAGATTTTGTAAAATTTTTGCAAAAAATGTAAAATTATTTAAGGTTTTAAATTTTGTAACATTTTTTTGCAAAAAATGTAAAATTATTTTCAAGATTTAATTTTCGTAAATTTTCAAAATTTAATCGAAAAGAATTGTAAATTAATTTTGGGCGAAATAATTGAATTAATTTCTTTTAAGCATGTGAATTGTTGATATTAATAAATTTTTGTAGTGTTAAATTATGACTTCAGAATGTGATAATAATGAAATTGGCATAAACGCTACTTACAATCTCGATACTTCTTTTTTCTTGGAGCAGTATCCTGTCCGGCAATCATTTGTTCAATTTTCGAAGAACTTAGACTTTGTTCGCGTTTTATACATTCAACAAACTTCCAAATGTTAGGGTGATGAGCTGTTAGTTGCTCTTCAAATCCACGATGCCAACCTTCAACTAAGTTATTGGTTTTAAGTGCATTTTGCCGAACTCTCTCGTAAACATTCCACATTTTATGAGGAAAATATGGTAAGCTGCGTCCAAGTCGGCGGTCAGGCCGGCCAATCCACACATCTTCAAAGTAATTAACAATTTCTTGTGCCTCAAGAATAAAAATATCGCTTTGGCAGAGTTCTTCGAATGCTTCTTCGACTCTGTCGACTGGATCATGTGCAAGAGCACTTAATATTCTCATACTAAGTGAAAATTCAACATCTATTTCATATTTTTGCTTCAATCCATGTGACTGAATCATACGCATAATACATTGGGTAAAATGGAAAAAACAACCGCGATGTTCAGTATCAGGGAAAACTTCCTTGATAGCTTTAATCATTGAGTGTTCAAAATCAATTGTAACTGATCGAGGTAGTTGTAAAGGATTGAAACTTTTTATTTTTTCTAAGAATGTCTTATAAGTTTTGATTGACTTGTCGGGTAGCAAAGCGTATACTAATGAAATTGAGTTATCTTCTTCCAAGCCATGTATTGTATATAATTGATGAAATAATAGTGGTACCGATTTAAATGTTCCATCTGCGTACCAATGAATAATTCTCATCAAAAGCTGAAGATTCTTAATTGTTGAAAATATCAGGATCCTGTTTCCTTCATGCCCTGAATCAAAATATAGAAACTCTTCATTATTTGGTAATTTAGTGAAATTCTCAGGAAATTTTATATCATTTCGATGAATGGGCAGACTAGGACCTTCAGTTTTTCTAAATCTGATATTTCACATTGTTCTCTTCATGTAACTTAAACTTGGAAGTTTTCAAATAGTTGCTTGGCTTGATTTGGAAATTACATCGGACAATATGAAATTGGGAGAGTCAGTTGTGTTTTCAGCCTTTGTACGAACTGTTTCAAAGATTTTTAAAGCTTCAACGGTTGCTGCATCACCTATGTAATTATGCTTATCAGAATTATCTACTAAAACATCGTTTCCAGTTGTAATTACTCGTGCATGGCATTTAGTCTTCTGATATTTTTCACATTTCCAATATACTTTTTCATCGTTTTGTTTCTCTTTGAAATATAAATGACAGTTGAAGCATAATTTCTTCATTCTCTTTTCTGATTCAATAAAATTTAAAACCATTGCATAAATTAATTTGAAATTCTTTAAAAAAATATTTCAGATGATTTAAACAAATTCTATGAACCTAAGTATAATAGAAGTATGATAAAAGGTTTGTTATTTAGATGTTGGTCTCTATCATTAACATACGAAAAAGCAGATGCAAGCATAGATAAACTAACAGAACTATTGCAGAAAAATGGATATTCGAAATCTTTTTTAAAGAAACTAACTAATGAGACGATGGATAAATTAATGAATAAAGAACATGAGGGTAAAGGCGAATTAAAACCCGATAAATTATCTAATGAAAATTCTAATATTGGATATACGCTAATCGTTCCTTATTCAGAAGGTTAAAAAAAATTTAAATCGTCTATTTTAAAATCAATCGATAGTAAAAATTTGAATTTAAAAATCATTTCCAAATCTTACAAAATTCAAAGTATGTTCAGCAATAAATCTCGTACTCCTTTGAGTTTATGTTCCAATCTGGTTTATCAATTTTCGTGTAATGGGTGCAACGCCACAATCATTGGAGAGACGTCTCGTCATCTCTGTAAACGGATTCAGGAGCATGGACGATTGGGTAATGGGAGTAATATTGCTGGACATATGAATGGTTGTAAATCGGAGGTAAAAACAACTAATTTTAAAATATTGTGCAGTAATTTTAAAAATTATTGGGAAAGAGTTACTTTTGAAGCATTATTGATTAAATCACTTAATCCGTCCATTAATGTCCAAACAAGTCTCTCTTCCAATTTGCTGAAAATATTTAATTAGTTATTGCGCAAGATGTTTGCATAATCATCAACTTGCTATATATTAGGTTGGTCGAAAAATAATGGCGGTTTTGGGACACAAACTTCAAAGACGTACCAATTCACAGAAACAAAAGTTTATTAATCAAAGTATGAACCGTTGGCATCAATACATTTTTGCCAACGAGAAACAAGTTGTTTTATTCCATCAGCATAAAATGCATCGGTTCTCGAAGCGACGAATTCTTGGAAGGCATTTTGGTTTTTTTCACGTAGGAAGTTGTATAAATGCCTGAAAAAGTAGAAGTCCTTTGGCGAGAGGTCTGGTTAATATGGTGGATGAAGCAGGGTTTCATAGCCCAACTCATTAAGCTTTTGAAGAGTCACTTTTGAAATATGAAGTCTAGCGTTATCATGAAGAAGGATGGGACTTTTTCGATTGACCAAT
>MQRK01225524.1:9808-24371 GCA_001938485.1 Girardia tigrina
ACTTTTTTTATAATAAATCTTTACATAAATCTTTTAATAACCCTACCGTAAAATTTATTTTATTTCTTACTTAAATTAATTTTTTATATTAAATTTCTGAAAATCTATTTTAACATATTAATAATAATATTTTATGGAATGTAATTGTTTATCTAATAATTTCATAACATTCAAAAATTTTATTTTATGAACGTTCCCAACAATTTACATTTTTTATATTTTGGACGACCACTTCACCATTCTACAATATTTATGTGACCACTACACTGACTAACTAACAGTTTAAACCCCGCATTTACTGATAGTATTTCTACTCTCCTCAAAGTGCTTACATATTCATGTTGAGTATGAAAATTAATCTAATGTAATTTTTGTTTTAATCATTGGGTTAAATAAATTTTGTTTACAAGCTCTAGCGACATGTCCATATTGTCCACAACTATAACATTGGATATAGCCATTTTGGTTTACTTTAGCTCTACCTCTATTATTATTAATAAATCCTCGATTTTGATTATTTTTTCCTCTGTTACTATTGTCGTTGTATCTGTTATCATTATTATTGTTATTTTCGTATCCATTATTTCTCTGATTATTATTCCCGTTATTATTATTATTATTATTTCTGTTCCCATTATTTCTATTATTATTCCCATTATATTCATTATTATTTTCATTGTGTTCATTATTATTCCCATTATTATTATTTTTATTATATCCGTTATTATTTCCATTATAACCATTATTGTTTCTATTGTTTCCTCGATTATTATATCCTTGCCCGTTTCCTCGATTATTCCCTCTATAATTATTTCTACCATTCTGGTATGAATTATTTCTGTTTAAATTTGATCTTTCAATTAATTCTGACCTTTAAGAACTTTCTTCGTAAATTAAGAACTTCTTTTTGTAAAATTAAGAGGGGTTATTTTCTGATCTTTTTCTTTCTTTTTATACTCTTTTTATATCTTAAATTCTCTCTATTTACTCTTAAATAATTTTAATTACTCTTTTCATCAAAACATTTCTAAATCTATTCCAGGTTATTTACACTTTTATTTATTTTTATTCTTATTATTTATATATATATATATATATATATATATATATATATATATATATTATATTTATTAAGATAAATAGGGTAAACAAAATTTATTTAACCCAATGATTAAAACAAAAATTACATTAGATTAATTTTCATACTCAACATTCATATTGACTGTGAATTTTTTGAACTTTGACGACCTTCTCAGCCTTTAAATCGCATGAATCACATATCATTATTTATGAAGAGGGGGAATGGTGAAGACTAGAGTCTGGGAACTAACAAGAATAAAACTTTATTAAATCAACTATATTCATTTAAAAAGGATTAGAAATCATTAAATATAAAGACAATACAATTATAAAATACATATATTAGAGCTAATAATAAAGAAAAACACTGTGAAATTTTACTTTTCTATATATACGTTGGATCCGGAAGGAAATACTGTTGATCGATTGAGATATCGTTAAAATTATATCGTTGTCGGGTCTAATTCTTCTTCGAAATTTATTTTTCGTGATTGTTTTTAGAAATTCTTTGAATCATCGTAAGTTTTTTAATTAATTTTTATATATTTAATTAATTTGTATATTTCTTTAGGGGCTGATAATTTTTCTCATGAAACTACGATTAAAGAGTGGATCACAGTCATAGATAGACGAATACAGGAGATTTATGAAGGGGTAGAATGGCTCTAACAGCGACTCGGTATGTCCTCGAGCGATCTTTGTCGTTTTAGATTGCTTTTTATGTGTTTTTCTAGGATGCACGAAACTTCGAGACGGAAGAACAGAGCAAGAGGGGAAACACATCCACCGACAAGTAGACGCGGCAAAGAGCACCACTCGGAACGGGACAATATATCGTAAAGATTTAAATACATGTATTAAATTAATGCAACTTTTTTTTTATTGCTTACTATTATATATATATATATATATATATATATATATACTTTTTCATTATGCGTTCCACTACTGACAGGGCAATTATTTATAAAATATCGATCGCAACACATATGAAATTTTGAAATTCCTCACTCCTCATCAAGTGGTTCTGAAGGATCCAAGATCTTTGCAACCGTGTCGCATTGAATGGTTAAAAAGTACACAAGAGTTTCAAATTAAAAAGATGGAAGTTGAATAATTGAATGTTATTTTAATATTCAATTATTGTTGTTGTTTACAATATTCGATTAGTGTGATATAATTTCAATTGACGTTTGTTTTGAATTCGTAATGTATTCTTACTTTAAGAAATAATGTTAGCGTCAGAATATTTTTAACATTTCGTGAATTATTTATTATTTGTAATTATGCATAATCGTTTTGTCAATTCATCTTTTTTGACATCTATTAGAATATTTTGTACACAAAATGATATTTTAGTAAACTATTGCGAGCCCTCTTATAAGAGATAGCCCTACATTTTGGAAACCACTGATTTAACATGAAATGCACGCATACTCGAGTTTGATTAGTATTGTTTAATAAATGATAAATTAAAAAAAACATTATCACTGATGCCAAATACAAATGTAAGTTAAAAATTTTTTTACATATAAATACATCTTTAAAAACTTTTTTACTAATTTATTCTATAGTTGTTGAAAAATTGAAATCGAGTATTAATTTCTCGCAAAAATCAATTAATATAAAAATCTGTCATTTGTTTTAATATTTCACTTTCAGTTTAATATATTGATATTCTTATAATTATAGTTATTTCTAGGTCATTTGTTAGTGAACAAAAATCTACTAAAAATGCTGGTACTTACATTTTCGTAAAATGACGTCTCGAATAACAATCAACACACCATTTCTGATCACTTTCATTATTTGGCAATCGAGTGTCAATGTCTATGGGAAATGTATCATTGAGAAAGAGAGTGTCAATTGTTTTGGATTGACATGGAAAGAAGATCTGTTACCGATTGAGAATGACTCGCTACAGAAATTGTGAGTACCCATATTATTTCTTTTCTATTCTTTTTTTTATTAAGATAAACAATTTCAATTTTAATTAATAAATTTAATTTAAAAATTTGTGTAATTATTTCTATACAGGGACTAAACATTTCTAAAACATATTTTTATTGTTGGCAGTAGTAATTGTGTTGACTTAAAAAAGGGTCAATACAATTGACTACTAAAAATTCCAATCCAAGCGTTATCTTTTGAATTTCAATGTACATGCGTTACAATTCCATTTTGTAATTTACTCTTCCATTAAGCGTCAAAGCAAATTCATCTAAGAACATAATTTTTCAAAAAATATGTGCTGGAATTCTATTTTTAGAATAGTGATTAACACAATGTCACTCTTGTTTATTAATCTTCGGATTCTTTCTTCAAGACTTTGTAATTGTATGGGAATAATTTGATACTTACTTTTTAGTTTCCTTTAAATCGATAAGCTAGGAATACAATTCTTCAGTAAATCTTGTTTCGCTTATGTTTATGATTGATATTTCGTATAAAAAATAATCATTTCAACACGTTCAGCGCTTGGATTAATTTTGAAATGGTGATAAATACATTCGGGACAAATAAAGAAAAAATGAAGCACCTAAACAAAAATTTTTTATAAAAAATTATTTTTGCGTTTAAATTTTTTTAATTTTCAATCATAATGACGTAATATACATTTAAAATATTGAAGATAATTTCGGATCATCCTGTATAATCATCCCAAGATTCTATTACATTTATCATCTATTAACTAACTTTTCGATGCGCCTTTGATAAAATTCATCCTCTTTTGAGTGAAAAAAAGTCTTGCGTATCATTTTTCATAGTCACTAATGAATGATTTTTTCCTCAGCAAAATAGTATTGCATAGAAGAAAAAAGGTTTTAATCTGATGGAATAAGACAGAGACATTATGGTGGGTGAGCAAGAATTTCTCACCTTAGTTTTTTGAGTTTTCCTCACTTAACTTTTGTGGTAAATGGTCTTTTGCATTGTTATATTGGAATATAACTCCTTCTCTGTTACAAATAACAAGAACATTTCTGCAATTATTTCATTAAAATGCGATAATTGATCGCATTAGAGTTTGAAAATCATCGTTTGACAATATTTAAGAAATTCGTATTGAACCACGCATCTCCATACCTACCAAACCGAAATTAAAACTTTTTTGTATGTACATTCGGTTTTCAAGTTGCGTTTCATGTTTCTCTATCAGAAAATTACTGTCTTTTTATGGGTATAATACCCATTTCTCATTTTTCCGATGATTTGGTCTTTAAAGGGTTCTTTTTGATGTCGATAAAGAAGAAAAGAGCAGATATTTCTTCGCTACTCCACTAATGGCTTTATTTACTTTCTATTTTCTTCTTAGTGCCAGAATACAACAGTATCTTTGTCAAACTTTTCAGAATTTCCATTCATTGAGCAATTTCCATTTCTGGAAGAACATTTTTATCCATATCTGGTATATATCTAGATCTTAGGTCATCTTTCAAATCGAAATCGATACCTTCATCAATCAATAACTTTAAATAATAACTAGATAAGAATACATCTTTATAAAAATTGTATTACTAATAACAAAAATAACAATATGCAACTGTCTAAATCAAAAAGATTTCCAATAAATTTTTAATCAGCAGTTATTTATTTCAATAAAAATATAGCTGATTAGGAGTTTTTTTACTATAATTCGATTTTAAAGAATGACTATTGTAATAAGTACCCTAAAAAGTCAGTTAAAGGATAATACAATTATAATTGTTGCGGTATATATGGGTATAAACACATATGGCTATCAAGAATGTATTACTATATAACAAGAATCGGTTAAATTAGAAATAATTAAATACATTAAGGCTTTTTCCACGTTAATTTTTTTCTCTGTAGCAAAATTTAATGTATAAACTGGATTATTTTCCATCGATTTTCGTTCACTGGAGCCAAGAGATTGACCGATCAACGAATTTATTTCTATTATTAGTTAATAATTTACTGTAAGTATTTTTCTTGATTTAGTGCTACGTAGTTAATAATTCGTAATATTAATTCTTCCCCACAAAGACCAGAATTTTTATGAAAATATTTTATTATCACAGGGTTTCCGAGAAATATTACAAATTTTCTAAAATATATTACAACTTTTCTAAAATATTGTTAGAATCACATTACATTATTAACAAAAAATTATTTGTAACTAACATTCATGAAAATTTTAAATAAATAATAGTTAATAATAAAAATTTTATAATAGCGCCAATGTTATTACTAAAGCGTTTTTTATTGAAACTATTCGATTCGCTATACTTTGTCAAAATAATCTTTTTCATGTAATTATAATAAATCATACAATTATCCTCGGTAATTTCATTATTTCATTCAAACACTCTAGTTCGCTTCGTTCATATAATTTCGAACTTTTAAAGCGTTTTTTTATTTTGAAAAAACCTCCTCGATTGGATTTAACCATGGACTGAAGAAAAAATAAAGAATGTCAACGTTGCTCAATTATTGGTTTTATGTCTCGAGTTCTGTGAAATGAACAATTACCTTTTATTAGTATCACAATTTGAATATTGTCTGCCACTATTTTTTTAAATAGCGGATTTTAGAAAAATAAAATATTTTCAGTGTTAAATGCAGTTCGAGATTCTGAAAAATAATATAAACCGCCTTGTGTAATTGAGTATCTAGAATCAGCTTCCCTAATTTGACCGTATAATGAAATTATTGGAACACTTTTGATTTCGATTAAACACAAACAGTAATCTCTCTATTGTCGGCAAATTTCTGTTTTATTCTTTTTTGAGTCTAATAAAACCGCCTTCCGAAACATACGAAAGAATGACCTCTATCACTTGTATTTAAGTAAGTGATTTTTGGAGGTCTTGCTTCAAGCGAGTTCGTTAGGCCTACTGATAAATACACTCTTCATACATTGATTACCGTTGAAAATTTAAAGTCATGCGACTTTTTAGTATCAACCTTTGATAGACCCTGATCTTATTTTTGACAGATAAGCCAGTGCATTGAGTTCTCAAGTTTTTCTTTTCTGTTAGTTCTAGATTATTTCATGAAACCAAATTTAAAATGGTACATTTCGAAACAAAATCTCACAAAATCATATTTAATTTAAGGATAAAATAATATAATTTCTCAAGTTTTGAAAATAAGAGTTGTTACATATTTTTGAAAAAGTTGTAATATATTTTGGAAAAGTTGTAATATGTCTCGAAAAACGTGAATAATTACTGGTTATACTAGTTTAGTTTTAAACTACGATTAAGGTATTGATAAAAATCAAGCTTTCGGGTTTTTTTATAAAAGTAATTTCATATCGGCTGATGATCTTATGGAATTTGAAATTTCGATTCTGTAACAACGCCGTGAATTCTTCTGATTCTTAAGTTTGGTTTTATTATGTCCCCTGGTGGATATTTTGTGTGACCTCATAGTTAAAAGACTTTGTATATAATGTTAAAAAGTAATCAAAGATAATAAAATAAGACACATTTTTACAACAAACATCTCAAAACACAATAATTTCGCTACGCCTTAATACAATTCATATAAAATAAAATTATTCTTATTGTAATAAATACATAAAAAATAGGGAGCATTTATACACTATTTATACTAATTTGTATTATCTAATCTTAAATATCATATGTTGGTTTATCGGAGAACGATTTACCTGATAAATTTTATGACGAATGAAAACATGTGCATATTAATTTAAAGACATTTGATTTAAAAATAAATAGTTGAAGTTTAAATTATTTTTATACGAACCAATTTCAAAATCTCCTTACTTTATTTTTATGAAATTTTAACAATTAATATTTATTAAATTATGACATCATATACTTTTGAAAATTTCTATAAAATTGCAAAAAAAATGAAACCAAAAATTTTAGAAAAATACATAATGAAATATTTAAATAAAAAGGGAAATCTTTTCTAAACAATAAGCATGTCAAAAAATATTAATTTTATTTTATTAAATAATATAATTGATTTCGATGTATTTTCCATCATCATTAAACAAAATCAATTGAGATTTTATAGTATTTACAGCCAACCTCGGCTAATTTGATTTAGATTATCTTGTATTTTTTGTATTTGTATTTTTCGAAACCAAACAACTAAACGTGGACAATTTGTAAATGACTTTAACTTCACTTCCTGTAGTTTTGTTGAGCTAAAAGTTTAGAAATTTTTTAAATCCCGATGTCAATACATGAATTAATTAAACGATTTAATAACTGATTGATTAATTAGTATTGTTTTCAAGTATTTTGTAATTATCCACAAATGAGTTTATAAATTGAATAAACATTATTGTGTTTTTATTTTTTATAACATTTCGAATTATTCAGTTTTTTTTGTAAAATATTTTTGGACAGTGAATATCTCACCCTTTCCTATTATTTTCCGATGAGAAAACAAAATGATGGATCTTTCAGGGGCGCACACAGTGCTACAAAGACCACGGCTATACAAATCAGCAATCAGTACCAAATTATTTGGTCTAAATTTTTCGAGCAAAACCGAGTAGTATTTGTGATTTAACCATAATATCACAGTGTCATCTCGCCAAAACACATACAAAAATCTCCCTAACCGGTTGCTTTGCTACTTTAAACGGTTCGCTAGGAAACTTGATTGAGTAGGGGATTCAAAATCTCAACTCCGAATCCATCAAATTGTTCAAAATTGTTATCAATTCAGAGTAAACAACTAGAAATCTACCCATTTCACCGATTTGGGAACTTAATTTCAAAATAGATTTCGATCTGCCATAGAAACCGCAAAATGCCGTTCGGGGAATTTTCAGTCAATCTTCGTGATCTCCGCGGTTTTCCACGACAAAATCAATGATAATATAACAATGGTTTTTAAAAAATGTATTTTTATACTTTACTTGTTATTATATTAAAATTACCAGGACACTAAAAACTACATAATGTTTTACAACGAAATAAAGATATGATATTCTGTTCCATTCTAAATTTACAAGGAACTTAGTTTAGTATTACTTTCGACAGATTTAATTAAATAGTTAACATGATATTCTATTTCTTGGGTATACTAAACATTATAACAATATGAATTTCACATGAATTAATACACGTTTTGCCGATCTTCAATTATTTTCGATAATCTTCATGTTAGAAACAAATCTGTCAACTTTTTCCTTTCGCTTTTTATGATTTTATTTAAAATGCAAAGTAATTAAAATAATAAAAAAATATAAATTTATATTTAAGTTATTTTCAATTCTTTGTTAATTACAGATGACTTCATCAATATTTGTAACATTTATTATTATTTTTATTGGTTTAGTTAATTTAATATATAGAAATGTTCTACAAAATTAGAGGACTCAAATGTTTTGAATGAATATTACATATAATAATATAAAGATATTTGTTATTTTATAATATCATATATATATTCGGACATATTCTTTCAAGCGGAAGAATATTTATGTTCATTCGCATTAGTCTTGATAATAAAATTTCAGTGTGACAATTTCCATTTAGTGTAATGATAATTTGTTATATAATCGCTTTCTATCATGTTCATTTAGATTACATATGCATTTTAGTGTCATAGTACCTCTAAAATAATAAAATTACTTTTTTAAAAAATCCACGCTTATATTCTCATTGATTTTTCGGTGGAAAACCATGAAAAACCGTGGAGACCATGAAGACTGGCTGAAATTGTAAATATATATGATTTCATACGTTTCAACTATTTTTCGTTTAATCTCATAAAATTTGAGTTTTCATTGTAGATAAAGCATTCTTTATGCAGTAAACATCACGGAACTTTTAATTTGATACATCTTTTATGCTCGAAGACTAAATTGTTTTATATTATATTGTTATTCTATTTGTACTAATTAGTTTAAAACTAACATCGGGTCGCATTAATTTTCCAGCTTAGAAGAATATATATATATATATATATATATATATATATATATATATATACATATATATATATATATACATCTAAAATGTGAAACATTTCTTTACATGATTTTATGGTCAGCTACCCAATAAATATTAATCTTCTGTACGTATTTGAATATCACAAGTGACAAAACTGAAACCTTCAGAATACTATATATCAGCGTATTTTTAAATGTATTTTTCATGTGGCTGTTAATGTTGTAATATAATGTATAACCTTTTGCTTCCTCTTACTTTTAAACAGCCAGGCTGTCTACCATTAAGTTTCTAGTTATTTATTTACAAATATGAAAATCTTAGAGTTACAGGAACTCTAGATAGAATCTCATGCCGATTAAAACATGGATTAGATAATATTCATGTTCATTAAATCAGATAAGGTTTTAGATTACCATATTTTTCGGATCATTGATTCGAGGTCAATAAGTCTCAGCCCATTGAGGAGTCATACATAATGCGCTCCGGAATATAAATCGTATTGCCGATTTTCTAAGCAAATATCAGGATTTTAGGTGCGCCTTATAGTCCATAAATACGTTATTGCAAAACGTAGTATTTATAAAATTTAAACTGTTTTTAAAGTTTATTTTCCTTACATTGTAGATAATAGATTCTATTATGACTGTATTATGAATAATTATTATTTAGACACTATAATCCATTGATTAATACTCAAAGTACTTTTAGAAATAAATTATCTATTTGAATAATTTTCGTTTAAATAGTAATTTTGGGAAAAAATAGTAAAACTATTTAAAAAAATAATATATTTATTATATATTTTAAAATTCATCCAGTCAATTATTTATATATTGCAACACATTCGATTTGATACTTTGGCTAATAAAATCAATCAATAAGTTGCAAAATATTAAGTTTCGAGTTACATTTGTATAGATAATAAAATTTAATAACCCAACAGCAACATCGGTAGCAGCAGTAGCAGCAGTTAATATTAGCGCTGGTAAACCAGAAGCACTGTCAGCAGCCGCGATATTAAACAGATTATGAATTTTAGTGAGACGATTTAATGGAAAAAATCAGTAGTAAATATTTAAATCGAGGTGTGAAATAATTAGTCATGCATTAATAGCAGCTGGTAGAAGACTCTGATTGTTGCTGCTGCTGTTGCTGCTTATCTGCTTCAGGCATTTGCAATTATAAATTATTGCTATTATGATTAATAATAATGGAATATAGTAATAATAATACTATACTAGGATTGTAATATTATTGATAAAAAAAGTATACATGAAGTATAAATAAACAAATGTAAAACACACTCCATTAAAAATATTTTACCTAAACGTCTAACTGAAGCTCTAAGTCAAAGTTTATGTTATGCCAACTTAGGGTATAGTAATTTAAATACTTTATTTATATATTTATTTATCAATTTAAAAAGGATTTTACAGCTAATCATCAATACTCTTAATCGAATTAAAATATTTTTTGCTTATTACTTTGACGGTTTAATAAGAACACCAATTTGAGTTTTCATATTTTTATTTGAACAACAATTTTGATTGTCCTTAAGACAATCTTTCTCAAAGCTTTCGTACAATTGCATTCTAAACTAAATTGATTAATGAATTAATTATTATTATTTTTTTAGCAAATGGAGAAATAAATATTTTAATAAAATATTTACTCAAAACTTATTGGATAATAATTAAAATGATTAATATTATATTATTAATTTGATTTATTTATTAAAAATTGTAAAAACTAATTGACTTATTTAAAATTTTAAAATTATTTGAAATTAAAAATAAATTTAAACATTACATATTTTTAGATAATAAGAATTCAAATATCAATCATCCATCTGGGTAAGAGAGACACATTTCCAAATCAACATATACATTCAAACAAAAAACATCAAACATTCAAAATATTTCTCACCTTCTTAACTGTCATGATCAGAAAAATATTAATAAAAACAAAGTTATATTGGTGCTATTCTTCAGAACATTCTTTAAAAATATCCGATAAATTTCTTATGTGCAATTCGAATATTAATTTTATGATACAAAGATCTTGTAATTATCTACACACGTGACTATAATTCTTAAATTTAGTAAATACAATTAAAAATTGAGAATTTGTCCCCCTTGCATTGTTTCTTTATGAAGAGCAAATTAGTACTATCACCACCATCTCCATCATGGGCCCTACCTTTCGACGTTTCCACGATCCCTCTCAGATAGCACTGCCTTTCAAAGAGGTGGATTGCAGGTCCTTGCCCACCGTACTATGTTGGTCAGCACCCCAACAAGGCAAGCTTCGGACACTTTAGCCAAGAGCAAACTCTAGTTTCTCAGGGACACCACGTTGAGGTATGTTCGACTGGCTTAACACAGGTTACCAAAGTAATAGGTCCCCGTGTTCCTATGTATATTGCTTTACACCAATACATGTATTTTGAAAACGAGGTCCGAACACAGCCCGAAAGGTGTAGTAGATCTTTTGGGTATCTGAGATTATATTCAAATTTATGGCAGTAACTTACGGGTAAACAATCAAAATTAATAAATAAAATAATAAATTTTAATTGATCAAATGTTTTTGTTTTTAATAATTTGCAATTATTTTTCAAATTTATTTACAATAAATAATGTTTTTTTAAAATACTAAAAATCAATATCTTCGTAATTAATGTCATAAAATTATCCCAGAATATCAAAATTGTGTTAATTCATCTTAGCAAAATATCACTGTCTAATATGTATATAAACATTTAATTATTTTTCTATTAATGTCTTTTTGATTTTAACATTTGTATTTTATAAAACAATTTACTCGTTTATTTAAACACCTTAAAATGAACATTAAATTAAAACATAAGTGTTATATTTTTATTTTTTTATTTTATTTTTTTATTTTTATTTTTTTTAGTTTTATTTTTTTTACCAAAACCACTAATTGAATTTGACGAAAATATCAGTTTATCTGGATTGACTCGTAACAGTAATAAATTTTTATAACACTTGTCTCAATTTTAAAATATTTAACGACTTTTTGTCATTTATTTATTTTATATTATTAATAAAATTGTAACAAAAGTTCTTTATTATTTCACAGAAAATTGTAAGAAATCAATAATTTAAATTTTTACATCCCATAAAAATAATAATTGACATTTATTGTTGCCAATATTGATTGTTGTTTTTTAATTGAATAAATTTTAATTTAAAAACTAGTTTTATGGCATTTATAATTAATAATAAATTTTATCGGCATTTTAAAATAAAAATTTTGAATAATAAAAAAGCAATTTTTTTGACACAACATTAAGTTTTATTTGAATTATTTAAAATTATTGAAACTCAAAAATAAATTGAAAAAAAATGAAATTAGTTATTATAAATTATCAATATTTATTTATTTAATTAACTAATTATTGATTTTTTGAAAATGATATTAATTAATTAATTTTTTTTACTTTGAAAAAAATATTTTGTCGATTAAATAATGTTTTATAGTTGGAATTATTTTTATTAGCAATAAATTATTATCATTGATAAAAAATTAAGGAAATTTAAAAATAAATATTTTAATTTCTAATTTTTTTATAAAACTAGTAAATAATAATTTATCAGAATTATAATTAGTCAAAAAAAATGTTTTGTGTAATTTAAAAAAATTTCATATACTCGAAAACATAGAATTTTATTTAATTAAACGAATGTAAATAACAGATGAATTTAATTTGTTTAAACCGTGTTAATGATCAAGATGGATAATTTGTAGATAAATTATCCACCGGGCATTTGTAGAATCAGGGAGGAATAATCGGTAATTGAAGCGCAGATCGCTTGATTGACAGTGATAGCAGCCCCAATGATATATGTAAGATTATTCGAGATTATTCCAATATTTTCACTGACAAATTACGACAACTGCCTTCATTGAATCTAGACAAACTGATGCCTCTGATATATCATCCGTATATGTACATCTTGGCCTATATTACCGCATATATACATATATAAATAGAGCGGCTCGACCGTCTATCATGTTGTGTTTATTTCTTTCGAGCTTAGATATTCGATTAGATATTCGGTGGTAAGTTATCTGTAAATATAAAAAATGTGGTAACATCAATCATGATTATAACTGTTCACGGGTGATTGTTGTCGGCGCTTTTCAATAAATACTGATTTATCTGTAAACAATTTAATTTATTGGTATTTTCACATGGTGTTCTATATATAGACAACAGGTCTTGATTGCTAGTATACCAAGATCTTTGTGACTTCTTGTGAAGGAAAACGTTTCGATTCAAGATCCTTTCAATCTGTTATTGAATGAAGTTAATATCATATTGCTTAATTAAAGGATTTTATATCTATTTGTATAAAGTCATCAACTTAAATATTAGGAAAATGTGGAAGAGAATGAACATGTATGCACCGAATAAGGAGAATAAGAAGACCAATTCCGAAAGTTTATAATATAATAATAATTGTATTAAAAATGATTAATAATTAAAATAGTAATAATAGGTAATAATAATAATATTTGTTTCGGATTTATAAGATAAAAATATTTTTATTTAGGATTTTTTTACATTTAAAAATAAAAATTAAATATCAATACAGTTTTTTTGAAAAATATTGTTAAAAATGTATTTGCTTTTTGTATACATGTTTCATTGATTAGAAACGACCTTTAGAGTTTTATAATTTTTTGTGTCTAGGGAAGTTTTTTTGTGTACGTGACGTTATGTTTTCTAAGGAGATAAAAATTTGAGACGATCCGATTTTATTTTTATTCATTTAATTATGGAAGATGTAATTCAAGTTTTCCTAAAATCTCAAGGTTCAAATAATATAATAATATAATTAAGGATTTGAAATTTAGCGTCATTTATTTCGTCAAAACACAAGGTAGCCTTCAAAAATGCGACGAGAAATTACTAAGAAATATTGGGTGTACAACTAATTAATTTCGTATTTTTTTGTTCAAAAAACCATTTATTTAAGTATAAAAGTGAAAAAATATTTTATTCAAAATATTGTCCATCGGAAGCGGCAACTTTTTCCCATCTGTCAGGCAATTTATGGATTCCATCCCAAAAAAACTTCTCATCTTTTGCGCCGAGAAAGTCATCAAGCCATTTTTTAATACCTTCAACATTGGTGAACCGTATTCCAGAAAGGTGATCGACCGAAACAAGTGGTAATCAGAAGGAACTATGTCTGGGCTATAAGGTGGGTGAGGTAGAATTTTCCAAATAATTTTTGACCGGTACTGCAACATGTGGCCGAGCATTTTCATGATGGAAAATCAATTTCTCGTGTCTGGTCGCTCATTCTGGCCGTTTTTCGGCTATTGCTTGCTTCAAACGTATCAATTATTGCCTGTATAGCTCTCCCGTGATCGTCTGGTCCGATTTTAACAGCTCATAGTACAGCACACCATTCTGATCCAACCAAATACAGAGCATTACCTTCAAACCATGAATATTCGGCTTTGGTGTCGATTTTGCTGGTTGGCCTGGCTTCACATATGATCTTTTACGCTTTGGGTTGTCGTAATGAATCCACTTT
>MQRK01225524.1:24604-41351 GCA_001938485.1 Girardia tigrina
TCTTTGTCTTCAAACTTTTTTGATGGACCTGATCGCTCTTTGTCTTCTGTGTCAAAATCGCTACTTTTAAATCGTGCAAACCACTGCTGACATACTCTAACCTCTGGAGCATATTCAGGTTAAGCTTCTGAGATTAAACGATGTGCTTCTGTTGCACTTTTCCTTAAATTAAAGAACAAAAGCAAACCTCCCCGCAAATGCTGTTTTGTTGGAACGTAATTTGACATTTTGACTGTAATAAAAAAAATTTGTGTGTTTACTAAAATTCAATAAAATTGACTATTGACTACATAAATAGATATGAGGTTAGTAACAAATTCGAAATGCGGTAAAAAATACGAATATAAGGTTATTTCGTAACAAATACGAAATTAATTAGTTGTACACCTAATAGTTTTGGACAACGACTGATCGATGCTGTTGAGTCTTATTTGAGTTAATATGTCAATTTGCTAAGAATGAACCCAGGAGAAAAATTGTGTTTCTGTGAGTCATGTTGATGGAAAATTTTTGTCACCCTTACAATGTTTTTATGACAAGTAAATTAAAAATTGATTACTTTGTACGAGACAAACCAGAAAAACGGATATTTTGACAAATTCAATTAGTAGTTCTAGCAAAGAAGACACTCACGAATTCGGTAAAAAGAAATATTTTCTTTCTATAATTAGAAAAAGGATGGCTGAAAAATTAATTAATGTTTCTAAAATGAAAGTTCCTGATCGGTGTAGTAATCTTCTCTTCAACATTACTGAACAGAATTCCTATCCGGATTATCTCTATAGGTGAAAGGACACACCCCTATGGGCCTTGGTGCTCCCGAAACCCCCTTCATGACCTTGGAACAATCAACAACAACAACAATAATAATAATAATAGTAGTAATTGTTAGGAGCTTAAGAACTAGAGTGAAAATTAAAAAAAACAATCAGTAAAACAATCGTAACATAGTGAGTTTTGTTGTAGTAATGAAGGTTTGTTTGTATTACAGATATATTATGGTGAAGATATCGTAGAATAGGTGAAGAAATTCTGCTATCTTTAAAGCATGTTATCTACTAATTGAACCAGAGAGCAAGATATAAAGTTGCACTTAAGAAAATTGAAAGTGGCAGAAGAATGTAGAAGATTTAGAGTTTTCTTATGAGGGTCTTTTAATTTGGGGGGCTTTCCTTTCATTGGTTGGCATAAAATTTTAATCGAAAGTAAAGGTCATTTGCAATTATTAGAGAATTTAGAATAACAAAACATAAAATAAAACTACGAAATAATCAAGAAGAATTTTGAAAAAACCAAAATCCACAAAAACGAAATTAAATTAATATTAAAATTAAAAAAAATCATATCGATTGAGAGTCAATAAAATTTAAATAAAAAAACGTTTCTCAAAACAAAAATTCAAAACTGATTGATCAAATATGCAGACAGAAATTGGGAAATTAGAAAATTAGAAAATTGATATTATTAATAATTTGGTATTAAATATAATTTGAATAAGTATGTGATGGCTTTTGTCTTCGATCGAGTGATGTGCTCACCACATCTAACTGTAATAATAATAATAATAATAATTATAATTAATAATAAGAAGAACAATATAATAATAATAAAAATATTGAGATATTGTGATTAAATTGATATGCGACTTTTGTTTCTTGTCTTGTTATTACTGTTATTCAATTCTTTTCATTATCATAAATTATATATGACTTTTTTTTCAATCCATCGCATTTCGTAATGTTTAGTATTAGTACAACAATAAAATTTTATTGAAGTTTATATTCTATACTACGACAAACTATTTACCATTTTTTAATATATACAACAATTTTGTTACAAAAGAATAACTATTGGTTTGACTTAAATTCTTTTTCATGGATACACAATAGAAAGTTTTCTGTAATATAATATCGAGAATTTAATTGTTATTGTAAATTATCCGCATTTTAATGGTCGAAACCTTTTTTAAAGAATGAATTGTCATTCCTAATGATAAATTTGGACTTAAATTTATTATCAGGTGGTAGAAAGTAAAATTTGAAAGTAAAACGTTGAAAGTAAATTTGTAGTACTCAGGTAAGATTAAATAGTCCTGTAAAAGTCTCAAGTAAATCTGAATTAATATCACATTATTCGAATATCTCAAAGGTTATTATTATACATATACTTAATGAATCAGGTGTAAATAATTGTGATAGGTTTAGTTTACCCAGATAGTGTTGATATGCATTCATGTGCATCTTACATAACAAATGTGGGTAATCTATTTCAGGATATCTTGAATAATTATATTGGCTAAATTAATTTAACATCGCTAAATTCTTAATTCAAAAATCAAATGATTTTTACAATAAATTTTAACTTTCCAAATTCATTAATTTTTGAGATCGAGACTTTGACTTGAAAAAATCAATTGAATTCTCCACAATCTTCGAACCATCAACATTTAAAGGTTTTAATGTTTATCTGTCTTTTAAAACCTAGTAAATATAAAATTTTGTCTTAAAATAATATTTTTTAAATATCTATAAAATATTTAAGATTTAAAGTCAACTGAAATATGAATTAGAAATAATAAAATTAATTTCTTTTGGAAATAAAAAGTTTATTTCTGTTGCTTGATGATTACTTCCACAAACTTTAAATTTTTCCGAAATAAGAACGATTAGAAAAAAATCTTTTTATCACTTTCACCTTAAACTCTATGCTTAGATTTCAGTGAAGATCCTAAAAAAGTTTCGATATTTTTGATAGGAGGATTTCAAAAAGTTTTGTGATTAACCAAATGGGGTCTCATAAACATGAAATATTTTGTGAAACTTGTACCAATTATAAATCTTTAGAAAAGAGCACGAAGCCGTCAATAAATACATATGTTCTTGTCCAACATCGTTAAAAATTGATTTCTGTAAATTCAAGGATCCGCTTTTGCTTACAGACAAATTTTAATTAGGGAAATTAAGTGAAATGATATTGCTCATTGATAGACAATGCAGAAACCTCAAGTAAAATAGGTAAATGATTTGCAAAAAATTAGTAAAAATACCTTTCAAAAATTGTCAGTTTGTCAGACATAATCGAACCTCTCCTGTACTATTTGAATATTCTCAAGTGGAGGCTTTAATCAAAACGGATATTCACTTTCAATGGATATTAATACATACAAAGTTATGGCACCATGTCAAGAAATTAATACAGAACAAGCTCAAGATTTTTCAATGGCTATCTAATTAAGTTCTGTTTCAGAAAAGTTTATCAATCAGGAAAATTAATTGTTTTATGAAATTCTAAAAAAGTGTTATCTTAGATCATTCTCTGTAGAATAAATAAAAATAATGATAAAAAATATTGCATTTTCGAATTTAATTGATGAATTGAAAATGTTTATTTTATTTGATAAACAGATAAGTTTAAAATTTATAAAAAAGTAAAAAGTATTTATTAAATATTTTTTTTTCAAATTTAATCCTCTCAACATAATTAATTTAGCCATCGTGAAATATGGAATGACCATATTGTGCTTCATGATCCCATGTGTGATCAATGTACACATGAGTGAAAATTATTTTTTATAATGTTAAGTAAGCAGATATCACAATTCGTATATTTTATTTTGCAAAACTATAAAAGAATCTTTACTTGTTAATTTTGATATTTTTTCTTTATATTGCTTTTACTAGTATGAAGTCCTTGCAGTTTTCTTAAAATCTATTTTCCACACTTACTCAAAAATATATATTTTTAACTAAAACACATTTCCTAAATAGTAATATTAACAATTAATTACCTAATTTGTAATTGTGATACTTTTAGTAAGGAAGTGACGATCTGAAAGTGTTTTGTTTAGATAAGAATGTTTGATAAAAATCTTTTTATGATATATTGTTTTCGGGATAATAATGCACAGTATTATTTTTGTACTGTACTTTTCGTTGAGGAATGATGACTGACACGATAATTATTTATTTTTATTTATACTATCCTGGAATGGATAATCATTTACTTAATTTTTAGACTCTTAGTTTTGTCTTTCTTGATAAAATTACTCATTACTCGAATATTAAATTAATTGTAATTTCAATGTACTATTTGATGTGGTAATTAAATTCTTAGATATGTTACTTTGGGAAGTTACATTCCAAAAATCTTGTTTTTCATTTTAATTAGCTAAAATATTTAAGAATTATTTTTAAAAAAAATGAGGTGACTTTTCTTTTTAAATTAATGTTCTGAATGAATCATCCTTATAGGACAGGTTCTAGTTCATTTGTATCATGTTTTCCCCAAGAGATTTCATAGGCACACGTAACTTCAATATTGAAATTATTCGGAAAAGGGAAACTAAATGTTATAAAATATTAAGTAAGTAAAATCCTGATTAATTAATGTTTTTTACAATGTTTCATTTTGAAAAGAAACTGATTAAAAGAGTTAAAATTGTTAAAACATACATCGGGTAATTAATTAGACATAACAGTAACAAATTATAAGAATTTGAAAAAAGAAATCAGTTTTTACTGAAATATGAGTTTATAATTTGAAGAAAAAATTACCAAAATAAAAATTATGTACATATATATTATACTTCGGAAAAAACTTTTTTATCCATGTTATTATTTTTAATAATAATATTCTTAAAATTAAATTTCAACGATTAGCAAATGTTTTTGTAATATTCAATATGTAATTTTTCTCAATTTTTTCAAAATAATTTTATTAATTTCAATGAACTATTTTTCTTCTTTTGATTCTGTTTCTTTTATATAACATTTTCGGTATCATTTAATATATTTTAAACTTTTTTAAGGTTTATTTTTGTTATTATTTTTTTTCTATATAATGTGTTCAAATATCAAACGGAATGATAAAATAATAATGTAGTTTGAATTATATTCTAAATTTTTGTTTCAGAACTAAAATATTTATGAATAATATAATTTTTTGAAAATAAAATTTTCTGAGTTATAATAATTTACATAAAATAGGTAGTTTTTCGCCTCTGAATTTATATCATTATTCAATAGAAATAAAAGAAGCAGCAAACAAAGACAATTAGTCTTGGGATGAATTGCATTTATTGTTTTAATTTAGGATATATTTTTCAAGAAAACTGTGAAAGCAAAAAATACGAATCCATTGAATTAATATTATTAATTTCATTGACTTTAGTCTATATATATTATTGAGTCTTGTGAACGATAATTTGATATTTTAAAAAAATATTTTTGTTAAAGATTTTTAAGATTTTTAAGAAAGTGATTAATGAACATATTTTTGAATTTCATTTTCCATCATCAGTAATTAGAATTTAATATTTTTTTTAGTTATATAAAACTACTAAATAGTATTAAAGGAATGATTTTTTAATTATTTCAGATATTAAGGGATAATAATGGCAAAATATTTAAAAAGTTTAATTAAAGATTTTATGATCTGAAACGGCTTTACTTTTTCCATGTTGAATGTTTATTAGTGGGTTGTGGTGCCTTGCCTCATGAATAATGATTCACAAAACTGTCACTCATAATGTGCATCAAAGCCCTTCTGCACTACAGAAGAGATTCGATTTTTACAATGTCAGATATTTATGTGTCAAAATTTTTCTTCGAGCCTGAAAATTCAGTTTCATAGTTTTTATCTCTATTTCTGCATTTTTTAATGTGATCGAGAATCAAAATATTCCTACTCAATTTGGTGTTCAGTTATTCTAGTGTGATATGACACATCATGAGAGGATAATCACCGAGGCATTATGAATTTAGCATTTAAAACCATGCTTAAATGTTCAAAGTAAATTGTCCAATCGTTTTATTTTTTTTAATAAAAAAAGATAAATTGTGTAATAGTCAATCTGCCAAATGACTGCTAACCTGAAAGTCACAACTAATGATGTCGAAATGTAGAAACATGTTTTATTGTTTAATAAAAAATTAATGAATTTAATTTTCTGTTATACATATCGTATTTATTTAAAATGGCTTAAATTTTATATTTAATATATTTTGTTAAGAAATAATCTTTTAATATTTTTGTTTTATATTTTAATTTTTTATGAAATCCAGACTGTTAATAATATTTTATTTTTCATTTTAAGGAATATTTCTAAGTGTTCCGATTCGAATAATTATGCGAGCACCTTCGATATCAGTTTCATTAAAAACCTTTCAAAACTGAAATTACTGTGAGAATTTTACTAGTTTTCTATTCAGTTAAATCAATTTAATATTTTAGATCAATAACAGAATGTCATTTGAAACGACCACCAGTGATTCAGGATCCGATTAACTCAGTCGACACAATTAATTTGTTCGTTTATTATGTTTTATTGTTGTTATTATATGTTTACTTTCTGTCATATGTTCATTGATGGAAAAAAAGTTTGTTGTAAGGTACAATATCTAGAAAACAGAGAAAACTACAATTATCCCTATCCTTGTTATAAAATATGTTATTTCCAAGTATAAATTATTATTTTGAATATTTCAATGAAAATATATTTAAACCACCCCAGGCCACAATCCGCTACCGTTAGGAACTTCATTCCTTCTATGTGTCACGTCCATCACCAGTCGATGCCATGTCTTTTTGGAACTTAGTTCTCCTTTGGCCCACTAGATTGGTGCGAGATCGATTGACGTGAACTGGGTGACCACTGATTTGACTTGATCTTCTCAGACTTTGTTCGCACCCCACACTTGTCAAATTCGAACGTGTCAAAGATTTGTGCTATCAATACACCAGTCTATTTATAAGAGAAGGTTGGCGCATGAGTCAAAGTATCTATGTTGACGGGGACACCACATTATCTTTTTAAAATTATCAATTTATTTCAATAAATTTTATTTCTAATCAAAGAATTTCACTCCAAAATACACAGTCTTAGATATTGCCATAATCTACTCAAGAAAATTAGAAGAATTTAATTACATTTTAGTTTCATTTAAAAATAGTTAAGATTGTTATCGATTGCAATTTTTGCAAAAAAATATTTTAAATGATGAAAAGAAAGGAACTAACTGGAGTAAAAAAAAGGTGACTGACTTTTTGTGTAGTGATAAAAGATATTCACAAGTCAAAATCGATAAATATGAAGATTTCACATATTTGTTTGTAAACGATGTTTAAGTGTTTTCAAGATCACATGGTAGCAAAGCAAAATCTGGAAGGCAAAAAAACATCAGAAAGGCAAGATAAACAGATTAAAATATGTTCTTGTCTAATAGAATATTAATAGTAAAAATGATATAATCTCTATAATAATCAGAATGTAATTTCCATCTGAATTACTCCGCTTAAAAATGGATTACTAGACATTCGCTTGTATGGTCAGGTGGCTGTCGTTAAAACACTTTTATAAGTTACAAATATAAAGAAAAGACTCATTTGAATCAAAAAATATTGAGCAATGACAAAACGTACTATGAATAGATATGGGCTCAAGTAAATGAGTTTTTGTCAGGATATTTCTACGCGAAAGGTTTTGCAGAAAATTGTTTAATGTAAACAGCAAGTCATGATAAGTTCGTGTGATGTTTCGGTATTGTTTGGATAACAAGGATGTTGAATAGAATAGAGAAAAACATGACGAGAGAGGCATAAACATACATCCTCAAATATCAAGTTTTTCTACCATCAGAAAGATTATTTCCAGAAAAGTTTGTGTTTATGTAAGATAATGATCCATTCCAGAAAAATGGAATAAGAGAAAATTATACAGATGAATTAGAGCAACGGGAAAACCTTAAACTTTTGGAATTTTTACCTTAATGTCTAGATCTCAAAGCTATCGAGTTGTTATGGAATTAGCTCGATACGAAAATAAGGAAAGAAGGATTGACCGCCAAAAATGTGCACTGGATCATATTGTCATTTAGAGGAAAATTGAGTCTAAAACTTTACAAATTGTATGGTATAAATCTGTGCTGCAGTTAATAAAAATCGAAAAAAAAATAATTTAATGAAGCAAAACATTAAATTTTGTAAAAAAAATGCGGTTGTATATTATTTTTTTTTATTTTTAAACTTTTTATTTTTTAAATTAAATAAATAAATTCCTAAAGATAAATGTGGTAGAAAAAAGTGTTTTAGATACTTAAAGAAAATTTATATCAATAACTTCATCGGTTTACATTCAATTTTTGTATTATATTTTTATTGTTTATTATTGATTATTATAGTGAGGCATATTTTCGACTGGTGTTTATTGTATGTTGTGTTTGATATGTCGTTTTTAGGATTGTGTTTCTTCCACCCAGATGGAACATTGATATTTTAAATTTTTTGAACTGATGGATTATTCGGACAATTTTTAAAAGAAAATTACTACATTAAAATTAAATTAATATATTTTAATTAATAAATATATTATAATATTTTAATCAAAATATTTTAAATTTATTTGAACGGGATTTAAAATATTTTAATGGTGGATGGTAACTTAAAGATTTATTTAATCATAAATAAGATTTTTAAAATGAATTAAAATATTTTTGAAAATAATTTTAAATTATTTAAGCAAGGACTTGTAATTTAAATTTCGAATAATTAGAGATATAGAAATATACTTTTAATTTTTCAATCAAGAACGATGTCTAACTACGAATGTTTTGTGGAGACTTGCCCTGGAGATAATTCGAGTTTTGATATCAATAAAAATCTTGAAAATCCCATTAGTGTTCTTAATAATTATTATTTGTTTCTCCTATATTTAATTGTCATACAATTATATCAGATTTTGTATAATGACAAAAAATCAATTATATATAAATGACACACAATTTAAACAAAGTAATTGTAAAAATAACTAGAAATTATAATTATTCTTCTATTATTTTATTTAATATATATATATAATATTATGAAGTGAATTGATAGAAAAAACAACAAGAATAAGTAATTAAATAATTCCTAATAGTTGTTCATTTGTGAATAAATGTCTAAGCGAGCTAGGTGAATGAGTGTTTGTGTAAGCGTGCATGAATATGCAAAGGTGGCATTGTGTGGACCGATATCGGTTTGATTGACTGACTGCTAATTATTTTAATTAGTGAATTAGAGTCTCGATGTCTGCTCATTCACACCGGTGGTCACAGACAGCGCTGTCACTGTTCACCACAAATACGCTGCCTAGTCGCGGTGCGCACCATCACTGTTTCTACCAGACATCAGCTCTCGCGACACTCTGCTTGTTTGTTTCTCTGTCCATCCAGTGCTTTAGATTTGTGCTTTTACATTTGTCGTATTGTAACAATGAATTTGTGTCAACGATTTTTGTCACTATTTTACTATGGTTACAGAAAATGAATTTATTTGTATAAATTAGCAATTTTCCATCATTCTCTCATTCAAATAAGTATATAAATAATATATACTGTTGTAGGCTGCTTTATATAAAAACCCTTTTCAAAAGTTATTGACAGATTTATCTATCATTAGACTGAAGAATGTTATGATAAAAATTTACTAACTGCAATTCAGATATCTTGATAGGATCTCAATGATCAATGAATAAAGTTGAATTGAAATATCCTTTTAAACGACTTTCTTAAAAACTGTTTTAATATTGGTCAAATTAAGAATCATTTATGGTTTTAATTTTGGTTAGATAAATATTTTTGCAACTAAAATATTTATGAATATAACAAATATTTGAGACGTAGATGAAAAATCTAATTAATTCAAGTGTAACTAATAATAATAATACTAATGATTATAATAATAATATAATTTAAGATACCTCAGAGAATCTGAATTATAAGTTTATTTACCTTTTATTAACTGATAAAAATTAAATTAATAGCAAGTCTCTGAAAATACATCCATTTTTACTTTTGTTCTACCTCTCTTATATACTATACTTGGTAAATGAATTTCTAATTTATTAAATTGATTCATCAAATAAAACTATAACTGTATCAACTTTTTTATTTGGCGCACTTTTCAAATTTTTATTAAAATATCAAAAAATATTTTTGATCTCTTATTAAATAAATATATTTATAAAGAAATATAAATAATTCAAAAGGAATCAAGATCGAGTTAGTAATTTCACCTCCTCAGACCCAGTGCACATTGTAATGTACATAAATTTCAATCCTTCTTTCAAAGCCATTTTCGACTTGTTTACATTGGGAACATTTTATACATCATAGTGTACACAATATTTATTCGTTTATTTTTGCCAGTGTCCCCATCTAGTGAGAAACATTTGTGTTATGTGCCATTCTTGCAAATTTTGAAAAATATTTTTTTCAACAAAAAATAGCATCAGGTCTGTGGAGGTTAAAATCCAAAAGGTGAAAGAGGCCTTTGTTTTGTCACCATCAATTGTTGAATATCGTTTTCATAGGAAATTTCAATAATTATATGATTATTAAATAAAGAAGGAATCTTATGTTTGATCATAAATCTTTTGAAATGATTAATTTGACCATCGCTTTTGTTTTCAGAAGCAATAACCTCATCGATGAGAAGTCCAAATTCGATGCATTGGGAATGAATTTTTTCAAATATTTGCCAAATCTCAGAACAGTAAATTTAAGTAGAAATCGTTTGAAAGATCTACCGAAAATTTGGTTTGATTGTTCAAATCATATCGAAGAACTGTGAGTTTAATAAGTTTAAATAATCTATGTAAAAATATATCGTGTAAAATTTATTTCCACAAAATTTTGAATAAAAGCCAATAATTTTCTCATGAATTTGTAACTTTTTTTTCTAAAGAAAATTGTTTCTTTTTATAAATTAATTCTTATTTTAATACAAATGTATTATCGAAATAATTATTTTGATATTCGAAACATCATTTCAATGTTTGATCCAATCTGATCAAAAAATTTGGAAAATTACAAAAATCAGATCTTTGACATTTATGTATCTGAGATCATAAAATTTGACATCATTTAATTATTTTTCTTATTTAATAAAAATCTTGATTAAGTTTATAGCATAAATGTTTCATGGATATAGATACTGTCTATTCGAATAGCTTTTCTCAACAATTCCTGTGTCACAACCCTTTAGTACAGTTCCAGATGTTATAGAGATTTCATCTGATAAATTTTGTTCGTTACAAATAATAAAATAATGATAATTTAAACGTATTAAATTCAATTATCTGCAATTTATATCCTAAAATGTTAATTTCAGTAAAAACATATTGCATGCAAATTGAAAACAGCTTGAAGAATAAAAGGTTTTACACATTAATACCGACCAAACACGATGATTCCGGTAGTCATTCGACCCTCGACCGGATGGCGATCTACAGGTTTAGAATAGCTGTATTAGGATATTATCAAATTCAAGAGATATATCATTGAAATATACTTTTTTAAACATTGATAGAAATATAAAAAAATAAGTAAAAATTAATAAAATCATTTTTGAAAATATGATCATAGGACCTGATTAGAAGTTTTCTTACATCACGATCGGCAATTATTTTAAAATCAAATATTCCCAGTAAATTGTTGTGGCGCACATCCTTGCTAATTGGCCACAGTTCGTGTTACCCTAAAAGACAATTCTCGCGGCGGTTCAGACCACTTAAGAAGTTAAAATAAATCACTATCTGACACTTATTAGACAAAATTATATACGTTCATATACACAAATACATCTCCTTCCAGCAACTGATTACATTTATTGTTTCATCAAAATAATTTCTTTTTCAATGTCTCAAAAGAAATTAATTACATCTAATATTCATATTCGAAAATCGCTTTGATCGGATCCTTAAATACAGAGAATAATTTATGAACTTACATCAATTTAAGTGAAGTTTAATAAGTTTAATAGATTTATTGAAAAAAAACGACTTTCAAAAACAAGGAAAAATTTTGCAATAATAAAATTGAATTCTATTTTAATTATTTATTTATATTTAAACTGTTTTGGGTGTTAATAAAAAGTATGTATGATTGTTGGTAAACGATCAGCGAATATTCTAACAGATCCCATTTTAATTAGTGGACAAACTATTGCTAGATAATTCGATTTTCCTGTTGAAATTCCTTTTCTCGCGTATTAATCGATACATCATGCAAATTTGAAAGCTTCATAAATTCTCTTTTGTTGAGTGTATTTACAATGCATTGTTCTCACATCTAAATGAATTTAGTCTAGCTACCGTTTCCCATCCCCCGCTACCGTATTTATATAGGTAACTTAGGTTTCTCATTACAATGCTTTTCAACAATTATACAGGAATAGAATATCATTGTTTTCAATTATTTCTATTATTCATCGAAATTCTTTAATAAATCAAATTTAGTAAGAATTTTGTAGAAAAAGTCATAGGAGGATGTTCGTAATAATTAATTATTCTATTTATTTATTTATTTCACTAGCAATTACTAATTAATGCTTATGAAGCAAATAGTCAATTTGCTTTGTTTAGAGATATAAAATAATATATTTATAATTAATTCTCTTATTAAAATTGTACATTGCATCGTTATGGGAAATGAACATTTTGCGATACATTATGTAAAATAATTGTAAAACTAAGCAAAAAATATGAGTAATTAATTAAATTAATCAGTTACGGTTAAACATTGTGGAAATTCGGTCAAATGAATCTTTTAATAACAAATATATAAGAGAATTCGTTATTTAATTAATAACATTTAAATATTTTTTTTATAAATTTTCTAATGTTTTTTTTTATTTTAAATAAATTTTTAATTACCTATAAAAAATCAAAATTGATTTTAAATCACATTTTTTTCACAAATTAAATGTTGCTAATAAAAAAGAAAAGGAAAAAAGTAAATCATTAAGGAATTTTTTTATGAAATTATTAAATAATATAATTCAACAAAACTAAATCAACAGTCCAAAAGTTGAGTGAAATTTGTTAGTTTTGCGAGATAAAATGTTATAATTCATGTGATAGGAATATTAAAATATTTTCAACTTTAATTTGACTAATCAAATGTATGTCGAAAATCATTTTATACCATTATTAGATCATTTCATTCTTTCTAACATTAAATGTAATTGAAATATTTTAAAATGTTTTTCCTGAAAATCACATCAGAAATTTAGATTTGAATGGTTGATATATAAGTTGATGCAAAAGAAATGTCGTTTTTAACCGTCAACTTTAAATGAACATAACGTTCTTTAGAATTAACTTTATTAGTCAAAATAAAAACCATTACATTGAATACACTGTTACCAACGGTTAATAAGTTTTTTTATTCCAGTTTCATAAAATTCTGGAGTTCTGGAGGCGATGAAGTCGTCCAAGGCTCTTTTAGCATATCCTTGGTTTCTGAAGCATTTTTCGCGAAGGAACTGGCTGAAATTCTTGAAAAGGTGATAGTCTGTAGGACAAAGGTCTGGTGAGTACGGTGGATGAGACAAAGTTTCATATCCCAGTTCGTTTAACTTGAGCATGGTCTTTCTTGCAACATGTGGACGAGCGTTGTCATATAGAAGAATTGGCCCATTTCTATTGAGTAATGCTGGCCGTTTTTGGAGTTCTTGGTGTTTTTTGTCAATTTGCTGACAATACTTTTCAGCTGTAATTGTTTTGCCTTCTTTTAGGAAGCTGTAATGGACCAAACAGTTACCATTATTTTTTTGGTGTACTTTTGGCTTCGGGAAAGGCTTTGGAGCCTCATTGAAATCCAACTACTGAGCTGAACGTCGCCGGTTGTCGTATAGGATCAATTTTTCATCGCACGTTACAATTCGATCCAGAAACGGGTCGCTTTGATTACGCAAAAGCAGAGAAGAACACACGTTAAAACGACGATTTTTTTGATTTTCGTTTAATTCGTGCGGCACCCACTTGTCCAGCTTTATCACTTTCCCGATTTTCTTCAGATGGCAAACAACTGTTGATTGGGGAACGTTGAGTTCTTGAGCGACTTCCTGTGAATTTTTATGCTGGTCGGCATTGATTAACTTCTTTAAATGGTTGTCGTCAACTTGTGATGGTCGACTACCGTGTTCTTCATCTTCAAGGCTCTCGTTGCCACTACGAAACTTAGAAAACCAACGTTGTACTATACGTAAATTAGTAGTATGTTGTCCAAATACATTGTTAATATTCTGAGCCGTTACTGTCGCTTTTCGACCTAGTTTGAAATCGTAGAATAAAATTTTTCTCATTTCCTGCTTTTCTAACATTTCTAAAATAAAATAAATATACCTTAAATTAACAACAATAATGTCATATTTGGTATCAAAATATAGAGTAAAGTTTAAACTTTAAAGTAAATTTAAATATGAATCTATTTCTTAATGATTTTCTAAATATTTCAAACAATGAATATTAAATACATTAAAAACGACATTTCTTTTGCATCAACCTAATAGGACGTAATAATACTTACATATTATTTATATTTTGATTTGAATAAATAACCGTTATATACAATATAAAAAATATATGCATGGTATTTAAAATTCTAAAATCTATCAAATCTTGGGTGAATTTGACTTAAACAAGCAACATATTGTATAGGATATAATAAGGATCTTAAACAATCCTTTATTGAGTATTCCAAATATTTGTCCTCAAACATTCTTATTCGTTAAGAGATTTGAAATCTTAAGGCAAAGGCAATTTTATAAAGCAAATTATTCTGTGATTTTCTTTTTTATAAGAAAAATCGATATTATTTTGCCAAAGATTTTCAGAATCACTGAAATAAGCTCTTGCTTTGCCGTTATTTTATTAGGGAATCAACGCATATTTGCAAATGTAACATTAAATTATTTTATTCAGTTCAGTGTTTTCATTTGTTTCTCTTCACTTATTTTCCTTGTTTCAAGTATTCGAATTATAGTTTTTTTTGTTGTACTTTTCTGTTATTTTGTTAAATAAGATAGAATAGATTAATAATAATTAAATTTATCATTTTTAATATTTTACACAATTTCTTGATTTTTATTTCAATCAAAACCACATATGCTTTCTTTAATCTAACAATTAGATCTAACTATTATCTTCTTATTTATGGCAATATTTTTCGTTCTATAACTTATGTAAATTCTTTAAATAAATAAATAAATATTTAGAACTTAATGATTCATAAATAAAGTTGTTTAAGAGGAAATGAGAATTCTTCATGTTCATTAATTGTATTTCTAAACAAATGTTGATAACGTTAATTATTCAAATTACCATAATTTCCGTTTGAATTTCCATTTTATTATGATTTCACTTAATTAGTTTATTTGAACAGTCATTATCAAATTGCTTTTCTTATTTGATATTCAGTAAGAAATGTCCGTATTTCTGCGGTCGAGATATGCCGTCGATATGGAATAGTTCAGATTGCTCAAATGACCAATAAATGTTTACAATTTTTGTCACATTTTAGCTGTTGAAATATTTTATTTCGAGACCAGCAGTGAAAGGTCTATCTATCAGATCCCAGGATATTAAAAGATTATAATTAACTAAATTAAACACAAGAGAAGGGTGAAGACGTACCTAAAATGAAGCTGTTTTTAATAATATTATCAATAATGATAATAATAATAATTGATCGTCGAGTAAAAAATTTTAGAATTTATATGAATAACATTATCAATTGTATAAAATTGTTGAGTTAAAACACTAAATCTCAGAGAAAGTCTTTTTGTGATTGTATATTTAATTTTTAAATTATTTACTTAACTTTCATTTATGTGATAACAGAGACTTCGTAAAGTTTTTTAATATCTAATTCTTACATATTTTATTGAACTTCTCATCTTGTTCTCTTACTTGTGTATGAATTGTTAAAGTTTCAATATTCCTTTGTATTATATCCTTTATTTATTTTATGGTTAGTTTTATTATCTGTTTCAATTGACTGAATAAACACTTAGTAATTTTCAGAAATTTAATCAGTAGCTATACTAATGTTTATAGATACGATTAAAACATCGCCTTGTGATATTTAGTTGCTACAATATTACGATACAGTACATCATTTAAAACTTTATATACACAAGTGATTTTAAATATGAATATTACCTGACACTTAAAATATTTCATGTGAGACTTTCTTTTTAAATTTCCTGTTGTATAAATTCCATGGATTAAATAATAGATATTATTATATAAGATTTATTTTGAAAAGTTTTTGATTATGTTAGTAATAAATTTATATAGAATAAAAATTTTTGTCTTAATCTTCTTCAATTTTGTATTTTTTGAATTAATAATATATTAGGGATAAAAACAAAACGACGCGTTTCGAGATAATAAAAATCCCATCATCAGGTCACAAAATGTACCAAGCAGGTACACTATATGGAAACTTGCCGAAAACTTGACGTTAAAATCAATTATTTTTTGAACAACTTGGAAAGAACAAAGGAATTCAAAACAAAATGTATTTTGTCGGTGTGTGATTGGTTTGCATTGGTCAAATGTGTTTACAAAATTTTATTATCATAAAACAATTAGAAAATTAGGGTCACAGAGGACCACAGAGAAAGGGCCATTTTAGACTACAGCGTCTTTTAAACGTCCAGTGATTGAATTCGTTCCATACTGAGTGTCACCAGTCTCAAACCTGGTACAGTTGAGAGAACACAACGTTCTCTCAGATTTCCATTTGATCAGACATTTCAGTCAAATTGCATCGATGAGATTTCGGATTGTTTTGAGCTTGATTGGAAGGTTAAAATTGAGTTGATTGTATTGAGTGTGAGAAGTTTCATCTCAAAGATTAGCTTTTGATGTGCTGTTAGTTGTCATCTTTATCATATGTCTCCGTTACCTTGTAAAGTACGG
>MQRK01225526.1:0-14814 GCA_001938485.1 Girardia tigrina
TATTAATAAAATAACAAATTGAAATAAGTAAATTAAAAAAAATAAATAAAGCAATTAAATTAAAAAATAAATAAGTTAAAATAAATTAATTAATTAGTTAACTTGATTAATAAAGTAAGAATGTTGAGGTGGCGATGCCAGTTTTTCAATTTAAATCGATTCGGTAAATATAAATCAGCAAATGTTCGAATCGATTAGAGAATGTGTGTTTTGAAATTGTTGAATGTAAATGGAAATGTGTTTTTTCTTTATTGTCGAAATGTGTGTATAAATGAAATTGAACCATGATTGGAATGTGTGTGTGTTAAAAAAATTGAAAGTTTTGATTTGATTGGATGGTTGAGTGTACGTAATTTTATGTGTGTGAATGCTTGTTTGTTTGTAAAATTTAATTACAATTGTGAAAATGTTTCATACGGAGATACGGCTTCCGCTCCATTACCTTTCACTTTTATAAATAGAATTTTAATTATATTCGCACAAAATAAATAAAAAACAGTTCAGAGAGGATAAATTATAAAATCAGTTTTGTGGAAACACGATAGACAGATAATCTAACAGAAACAAAGTAATTAGTTTACTTGTTAAGGACTTCCTGTGATAGACTAGTAAGTTAGCCGGAGAGTTTTACAATCGCAAACGACCGGTAATATCTTTATTGTATTGGTATAATTTACAATGACAATAGATTTTTTTGCTTAATAATGAAATAAGTAACTAGAGACAATCAACACAGATAATTGGATTATTGACTGGAAATTCGAGATCAACAAATAGTGTTATGATATGTATAGGAGCTTGAGTTGATACTCCAATTTGTTTTTCTTTACGAAATATTTTACAGTATAAATATATATAGTTTTTTTGTCGCCAGTGATTAATTATTTCCAATTAATTTTTTTAATTTTGAAAATTAATAATTTATATTTATAATAATATTAATTTTTATAATTAGATGACGGTAGGATAAATTTTCGGCGTTAACAATCACATTTCTTTACTTCAATCTTCTCCCTTCTCATTTTGTCCTTCTTCTTTGTCTTCTTACTGATACGACAAACAATAAAATAAAAATAATTATTAACGTGACAAGAAATGACAATATAAACCCCGCACTCTTATAAGAAAAAATCAGCACAAAACAAGCAATATAAAATTAATACGACGCTACACGAGTCCTTATGTAGCTTAGTTTTTTGTGTGATTAAATAAATTTGTTTTTTTAAAGATAGTCCACTAAGAGTATCAAATTACCATGAAAATGCTGTCAAAGTAGCTCAACATTAGTGTTGGTACAGCTCACGCCAAATTGAAATCAATGAATATCAGAAAACTATGCCTCAGATTAGTATCCCGTTTATTGACTGGTGAAATGATGTAAAACCGCTTGAAGTGCAGTTAGGACAACTTGATCCTGTGGGACCAGCATGATGATAATTTCCTGGCAAATTTTATTACTGCGGATGAAACTTTACTCAGTATTTATTTGAGAAAAACAAAGCGTGAGTCAACAGATAGGAAACTACCTGGAGAGAAGCAATTTCTGAAGATGCAAACGGGGAAATCATGTACGAGCGATGATGCTTTTCATTTTCTGGGATTACAATGATATTATTCTCATGAATTTCAAGGATAAGAAACATTTGCGAGGCATACAGTTTTGATCCAAAACGATTTCAAGGTTGCCGTAGAGAATTTCTTCACCGCATGCCCCAAAGAATTTTTTCAAAAAGGCGTTTTCTGATTTGATTATTTGTTGGCGGAATTGTGTTGAGCGATATGGACATTATGTTGAAAAAATGCCTATATAGGGTAAGCTTGTTGTATTATTAAAATTGTCTTTTGGAATTTACTTTCTGTCATGCAGGATATTCTTTGAAAGCATCAAGTAATTATTTTAATATTCGAATTTTTTAAAGAAAACACATAAACAATTTTTATAAAACTTAAAATCTTTTCCTAGTAGATTACGACAGAACGCTAAAAAACTGTTTCTCTGGCTAGACAAGTTGAAAATTATTGAACAGTTAAATATAAAAGAAAATCGAGAAAGGAAACGTGTTCTTATTATATGATTTTGATTATATTTGTTTTATTTACATAGGATAAAAAATAAGATCGATAGCGTTACAAACAAAACTTTCAAACAAAAGATTGTGTAAGCTACTATGGTATGGTGAATTGTACTACTTCCGAGTGATTTCATCAGGTGCGCATAGCAAAAATTTCGTTTGCACCCCTTTTATTAATGAAAGAAGCAAAAAATATTTGATACTAGCTTAACTGAAATTTCGAAATGAAAATTGGTTGGCTTTACAGATGAAAGCTCTCAAACAATATTTAATTCCAAAAATCGAAGGGAGAAGAAGCTTCAGCAGATGTAGGAAGATCAGAACACTGGTTTTAAAACGTATTATATTATTTTTAACAGAATATGATTTAGTCGATGTTAATAATGATGATAAGATTATTACTTTACTAGTTGGTACTTCAGTTGCAGTTCGATAAATACTACCTAGAAGCAAAGCCTCTAAAAAGCAAATTACTATTCTCCACATTACTAATGAAAAAGCAATACATAAACTTTTTTGTAGTAGGAAGAAATTTAAAACTGTGTTGATTTTTTGGAGTAAAATAATTATCACTTTCTTACTACGTTAATACAAAAAAAGTGT
The DNA here is from genome assembly GCA_001938485.1 of Girardia tigrina. Lineage (NCBI taxonomy): Eukaryota > Metazoa > Platyhelminthes > Tricladida > Dugesiidae > Girardia > Girardia tigrina. The sequence continues at coordinate 2,676 of MQRK01225526.1, forward strand.
TAAAAGGTAATTTAGAGCGAAATATTAAGAAAATTGGACAGAAAATGCTGCTTCTCACTAAATTATGAAATAATAGTATGGTATATTTAAAGTGTCTCATACAACATGACCAAGTAAAATCGATTAAACAGAGAAAGCAAATGTAAGCAATGGATAAGGACGTACTCTTAATTATATCAAAAACGAATAGTAAGAAATTTTATTAAATAATCAAACTAATAGATCGAGAGGACGCAAGATTTAAGCAATTTTATGGATGTATAGGAGCCGAATACAACACTATTTAGATTCCTAAAGAAATGAAGAATGAAATAGTGATTATTGGTGACAGAGCGGGTGCAGTCGTTTCGCGATCGCGGCACGATGATATCTGAAGGTGGACTGCGGGATGGGAGAGGGAAAGATGCAATAAAGGCTCACACATTATTTTGTCTGCAACGTCGGATTTTTCTGTGCTTTTGACACCGTTTATCGAGCCACCTTGACTCTCTCGGCGATCGCCTGACACAACACGGTTTCATTCTGCACGCAATTTGGAAACACCACCGAATTTTTCGAGATCGAGAAGCTTTCGATTTTGTTTAATCTGGGAAATGAGATTAAATCAGGTCGCCTTGAGACTTTTGAATCTATGCAGTCTATCAACAAAACAATCGCATCATCACGGGTGGAATCAGCCACTCCCGACATACAACTCTCCATGTAGAAGAAATGGTCCAATGAGAAAAGCACACGAGGTTCACTGCCTCTTTCATCGATATTAATCAATATATCCGATATAACAATTTCATGTGTTACTAACTACTGAACTGCTCTCTTACCTACAGTTTACTTCCATTACTGAGAACGAGTATGCAAACGAATAGGAAACCGATATCAGATCAGAATCGGTAATCATATTATTTTAATTATTAATTAAAAAGATTCTCAAATCATTCAATCAAACATACATATAAAATTGATTTTCAAAAATAAAAATTAAAATCGTGTTTTTCGGATTATTTAACCAAGCAGATTTTCGAATTTTGAATTTCTGAAATCAGATTGTAAATTACCTGCAATTAAATTTGTCGGTTATTTTTGTATGAAAGATGATCCACAAATAGAAATAACTTCATTGAGAATTGAGAGACTTTTTTTCATAATTTATTTGAAATTTTCGTTGTCAGTATTGAGAACATGTATTGAGTTTTCACTACATTTATTTGAATCACAATTTGAATTTCCACTGCAACGATTCTCCGTAAAACTTGCGTAGCTCGTCATCGTTCTTGATTGATATTTTTTTTAATAATATTCTTTAACGTCTTATTATTCAAACAAAATGAAATTATAATTTAATTATGCAAAAATAATTTATACTTTAAATTAAAAATAAATTTTATTTATTTTAAGAAAATTATTATTAAAATATTATTTATGAAATATTAATTTAATTTTAAAATTGATTGTTTAAATTTTAATAATTATTTAAACAATCAGACATTTTAAAATATCAATCTTCCATCTGGGTGACAGAAACGCAATCTTAAAACAACATATCAAACATCACACAATAAACACCATTCAAAAATATTCCTAAGTCAGGAATAAAGTCTAAAATCTATAATACAGCCCGCTGGTTACGTCTCTCCCCGATGGGCGAATCAAACAGTGATAATACTTTAGTTTTCCATAAAGTTCTTTGTCATTCAGGTGTAAAAACTTATTCATTCACTAGAGAGCAACTATGAGATGAGTTGAAACGATAGAATAAGCATTTTTAGTGTGTCAAACATCCATAACCCATACTTGAATTGCAGAGCACAAACTTACAAATATCACATTTACATTTATAATTCATTTATATTTGTATAAGCATCATACAATATTTGTTTTACAATCCATCCCAATTTCTTTCCAGTCTTTATCGAGAGGCCTTACTTTAAGTGACTACTGTGAGAATTATATGTAACATTAATTTCCGAAATCATTTTAACTCAATTTATACAGTTATTAATAACAATTTTCAAACAAAATTTCCAACTATTTTCTCAATTTGTAATCAATCCTCCGATCTCTATTTTCCAAAAATTTTATAATTTATTTAAATTGCAAACAAATCAAAAAAATCTTTAGATCCCAAGATTAATGTGCAAACGGGTCTCTCGAAAACCTTATTGAGCGTGTCTAGATGACATAATAATACATTGATGTCATAATCACTGCTTGCCTATATAAGCAGATTTAAAAATCAAAAAAATATTTCATTATTAATTTTTAAATTCTTAAAAACTGTTTATGAAAATTATTAATTGATATATTAGTTTTTGATAAAAATATTTAATTTTTTTATTCAAATTTTCTTTAATTGATTTGAAAATTTGAAAATTAAATTTTATAAATATTAAAGACAAAAATACGCCATTTATTAAACATTAACATTTATTTTTTAACACAATTAATTTCGACGGTATAACAGTCATCGTCAGGTCTCAAGAAAAAAAAGAATTTTAAATCTAATTATATAGGTTTATTAATTAATTTATCAATTGTTTCTTTGGTCAATTTCTCAACAATTGATTTTGAATAACCATTTTCATTCAATAATTTAGTTAATTTGTTAATGCTATCACAACTGTTTGTATAAGTTGATGGTAATGACCAAGATCGAAAAATTAGTTGCCTAATCATATTTGTATCGAGATTCAAAAAAACTGTTTGGCGTTGTATATAGCCCAGTATCAGTTTTTTTTCTGTGAATCTCAGTCTCATAAACATCTCTTTTCCTTTCAATCAGTAAGTCTAGGAAAGATAATTTACCATTATTCTCTGTTTCTGTTGTAAACTTAATATTCGGATGAAAAGAATTTAAGTATCCTAAAAATGGATCTATGTCAATTTGATTATCGAAAATAAGAATAATGTCATCAACATAGCGTTTATACGCTAGAGGTTTTTGACCCGGAAACAAATCGATCTTATCTTCAAAAAATATATATCTTGACAAAAATATTGAAGACAGCGTTGGAGCTAAGGGAGAACCCATTACTACACCATCAACCTGTTTATACCACTCATTATTAAAAAGAAAATGCATATTAGAAGTTGCAAAACACAACAATTCACGAAATGCAACTTCCTCGATAAGATGATTTTCCCCGACATTATCTTTCCAAAGATTGCAACATAAATCAATCGTTTCCTTCAGAGGAACATTGGTGAAAAGACTAACAACATCAAAAGAAACCATAATTTCATTTTTGTTACTAATCTTAATTTGAAATAAAGTCAACAAATTCAAAACTGTATAAACAATTGAAACCCTTTTTTAGAAGGGGCTTTAATTTACCATCAAGATATTTCGCTACTTCATATTGAGATGTATTTACCATATATAATACGGGCCGCAAAGGAATGCCATCTTTATGAACTTTTGGAAGTCCATAAAGTTTGGCTGGTTGAGAACCAACTGCTTTTAAACAATTAGCTAAATTTCTATCAATAATTTTATTTTCAATTAAATTCGATAATAACGAAGACAAATATTCATCATCTTTTAAAAGGGGCAACTTTCCATTTTTCCTAAATTTAACAAATAAAAAAACAATGTAATAAAGATTTTTAAATTTTCAAAAATTTATCAAAAAAGAATGTAAAGATATGTAAATTTGATAAAGGGAATGGACTTGTTGTAATGAATAATTGTGATTATTTTGATAAAATTGAAATACCCCAGTAACCTAGCAATTTATTCGCTTCTTCGCAGTTATAAATGTTATCAACAAATTCCAGAAGTGCTTCTTGTCTCTTTTATAGGGTAACTCGACAATGTTCATGCAACTCAAGCAGTAAATGGCAATTTTTGATCATTTAATCGGTGAGTCCAGTTAACATACACAATTCTGGAATTAGGTACACCATGTTGTCTTCAGGTTGTTTTGACACCGATCCTTTAGGTAACCTTGGAGCTTTGCTTTTCGTTTTGCTGCCTATTATTATTATAATACATCTAAATTAAAATTAAAAAAAAGACAATAAAATAAATCAATAAAAATACAAATTAAAAATTATTACTTGACCACGACGATTTGTGACTTAATTATTAAAATTAAGGTCATGCAATCTATAAAAGATAGACTATAAAAGTTTTTAATTTTGATGTGGGAAATAAATAATTCAAAACTTTGATTATATTATATTTTTTATTATTTTTTTATTGTATAATATTATTAATGATTTATATTTCTTTCGATCATATTACTAATTGATGTCAAAAATAATTATTGCAAAATAATAACTAAGACATACGCTCAATTGTGATTTGTGAAGGTAAAATATTGGAGCGCATTACCAAAATATTTGTAAATATTTGACATTTAACATTAAACAACTTACTTAAAAAAAATAATAATAAGTAAAAATAAGAAATATAACAAATATTTTTTATAATATATATTTTTATTAAAGTAATATTTTTTTCAAATATTCCTCAGTTCGATCATTTCTACGAGTTTCGGATTCTTGAACATTACACCTACTCGAGGAGCTTTTGTCATAAGAGCTTGTAGTAAAACTTGAGGTTTGGTTGCCAAACTTTTTGGAGCAATTAGAACCCAATTTTCAATTCGAATTCCACCAATTACTTTATTTTTAGCCAACGCTTGCTTAAACTCTGCGTTATCTCCGGCACTGACCGATGATTCATTGCCGAAATAAATCATCTCCTGATTCATTTTACAGGCATTAATGTTGACTGTATAGCGTTCAATAGAAATACCCCAGTAACCTAGCAATTTATTCGCTTCTTCGCAGTTATAAATGTTATCAACAAATTCCAGAAGTGCTTCTTGTCTCTTTTATAGGGTAACTCGACAATGTTCATGCAACTCAAGCATATTTATATTGATATTCAATACAGTTTTATTTACATATTTGTTTTGTTATTTAATTATTTTATTCCTTTGTTTTTATTAAATTTTAAGCAATGATTGACTTGACGAAGGGTAACACCGAAGCATGGGATGCCGTCGGGATTAAATTAGTGAGCAATGTAATGAGAAAGAGTATATACAGGCCAGAGGAGTCTCAAGTTGAGAATAGTGAGGAGGACGATTTTAGGTCGCGTCGTGAAGTTGGGAAGCAAATCGGTTGAAGTAGTGTAAATAAAGTACGCGGTTGTAAATAAGAGATGAAAGTAGTAGGAATATCAATTAATATTTTTAATTAGATTTAAACCTTAGTGCAGTGCTATTTTATAAAATTGTGTGTACTCCCCAGCCTTTTAACAACGGTTGATTAAGATTTATTGTATTAGTGAAATAATAGTCAAGACTTAATTTCACAAATATAGGTATGAATTCCCTGTAAGGAGTGATTAAGTCTATCATAAACAATTATGTAAATTAAATGTTATTAATCTAGGCTACAATTATTTCAGGTTATTATTCCAGCATGAATTTTCCGTTCAACTCTTAATTCATGATTTAATTAAACTATTCGTAGAATTCAATTAACGATTAATTTATAATGTATTGATTGGCAATCTCGCAATTGAACTCTAAGATTTAATTCCTTAATTGAACCATTTAAAAAATTTTGCCAAAATCTGATTTTATTGTGTTATTTTGTAATCCAGTAATTATTTAGTAATTTGTATTTACGTTATTTTAATTTTAATCTGATTCAGAGTTATAATATGTCATTTAAGTTTTAATTTTCCTTCATTTCAATTTCAATGTGTACCTAACTCTGAATTTTATCCCTTTTATTTTTGTTTTTTTTGTTTCCTTTAAATTAGAATCTGGCACTTTACAATTTATGATCGAATGAATTAGTAACTTAATTTTGTATTTTAGTAGTTTACCATTAGTTTACTTTTCGACGACTTATAATCTCGACAATTATTTAACTTGAGATGAAATTAATTTAACGAGAAACGACGATACGTTTTATGTAACTACGACGTGAGGGTACTTGTAAATTATAATAAAATTGCGAACGTTACTAAGGAGTTGAAGAACTTCTTAGAGACGACGTGGGTCATCCCTGGCTGCAGTTTCACTGGAGCACAGTCGTCTGTTTCTTTGGAGCTCTCTTCACTTGAGGCATAGTAAATAAGATGTAGAAATCCCGGTTAAATATAATGTAAACTTGTTAATATGCTCATATCCCTTAGAATCTAAGGCGCAAACACACTAAGAACCCAAAGGCGCTCCGAAGCGCGTACAATTCGTTGATCTGCGTGGAGATGCGCCCGTTGGCCCTAAATTAGAGGATATTAAACACGATGAGTTGTCGTTTAACTCAGAAAGCGACTGGGGTTCGAGCCTGCAGAAATGTTGCGAAATAAGGGGAACACGACATATATAGTACATATAAGTAACGTAAAACACCACTTCAAAAAATGTATACATACTTACGCTGGAATTTAAATTACGCTGATTGAAGAACCTTTAGAAAACTTCTTTTCAAACTAAAATGATTTAAATAATCGAATTACAGTTTTCGATTGTTCTGTCTGGCTGTATTTCACAATAGTCTATAGGCGTCTTTCTTATCTACGAACATAGCTTAATGAAAGTTAAACTTGTGTAGCGTATAATCAGTAAAATAAAACGTACTGATAATGAGAACATCGAGTATAAAATTTGCGTTTATTTAAAAAAAAGTTAATTACATAAAATCAATGAGTAAAAAAGCTTTTTAAAAATGACTTCCATGTACAACAAATTTTACACCATCAAGAGTCAATAAATTGAAACTCTACAAAAGACAAACCAAAAAAATGAATTAACTTTTAATATTTGAAACAAATAATTCTACAAATGCTTTCTTACTTATCGAAAAATCGAAATTATTAAGTGTCTTTAGATAAACGTACATGTATAAAAAACTTTCAAAAAAGTATATCAGGTAACATTTGTTTGTGAACTGTTTTGTTAAACGTATTTGATAAGCATTTGAAAATTATAAATTAAAATTATATTACACATTTTTAAAATTAATTTCCGAATAATTAATACTAAGTCGCTGATTTTTTAGGAATAGGAATTTATGGATTGATAGAGATAAATGAATTTGTATATACTAATGACCAATAATTCACTTATCAAATCGCTTTTGTAATTTTCATTTAATAATGGAAAGAAAATGGAAATTAAAATCGTAAATAACTAAAATATATCGTGATTTAAATGCATTGGTTCAATGTTAAATTAACGTAATTTTTATATATTTTACCATTATTTTTTATCGAAATAACAATTAATTAAATTTGAAAAATATTTGAAAAATTGCGTAAAAATATTAACAAACTTTTTAGCGTTACAGTGAAATGAATTGTTTGATGCATTAAAATATGATGAAAATAATCAAAAGTAATCGAAATAAACGATTTCTAAAAACTCATAAATTTCTTTAAAATCTAAGATAGATATCAAAAAGTTATTTGACGAAATGTGTCGCCACCGCAAATAGCGTCACTTGTTATGATTTTACTTTTCTAAATCGGCTGAGAATCTGAAATAAAGGTTATTAAGAACATGTAAACAAGTCTCGTTTGAATCTTTATTGCCATTACATTTAGAGTTATTACAACTCTCAGAAGGTCTTTCATCGTTTGCCATTGTTCTAATTGGTTTTCTTAATTCTGTTTTTAATCATGATTATTCGAACAATTTTTCTAAATTATTTTTTAAAATATTTAACCTCTAAAAAAATTAATTAAAAATATTAATTTTTGTCATTTTTCAATAAATCTCAAAATAATAAAAATGACATCAAATTATTAAAAATGCATTTAATTTAAATTTTACTAAAAATTATTAAACTTAATTTTAATTCTGAAATTAAAGATATAAACTTATCAAATGATTATTTTAATTATGTTTGAATAGTCAATCACTTTAAATTTAATAAAAAAAATACCAATTTCCATCTGGATAGGAGAATCACCATTCTAAATTCAACATACTTAAATCAACATACAACACCCATACATTTACACATTCAAACAATTCAAAATATTCCTCATATCCCCCTCGGTTTAAATGGCTTTAGAAATTCTACATTTCTGATCAAGGTCCTGTCGTCCTCTAGTTGTATCTCATAACTTCTTTCGTGTCTTTGCTTTATAATTTTAGCTGGTCCCAAATAACGGTCATCATCTTTTGATAGGTTAACTTCTTTACCAAGACTTTATCTCCGACCTGAAATTTTCGTTTTGTTTCAATTATATTTTTATTTGCTTTTTTTCGATTTTTTCCTTCTGTTGTAGTTCTCCACCAATGTCTTAGTTTTCTTCCGAAGATTATCTCGGCTGGAGATATTCCAGTTGTTACTTGGATTGTACTGTTTAACATGAATTCTATTTCTGCCAACATTTCTACCAAATCTCTATGCATTTCATCCTTTAATCGTATATTTATGACTTCTCTTATTGTTCTGAATTGTCTTTCTATGATCCCGTTAGTGTTATGGTGATAAGGATTTGAATAGACTATCTCCGTCTTAAATCTTTTCGCCATTTCTTTAAAGAGTGCTGATTCAAAAGTTTTCCCTCTCAACGTGTATCTCCTTTGGTGGTCCGAATTTCCAAATCCATTTATCCAATAGTACCTTCCGTGTAGTCTTCTTGTCTTGGTGTGCCACTGCGGTCAAGCTGATGTACTTACTAAATTGATCGATTATTGCTAAAATGTATTGGTATCCATTCATAGTCCTTCTGAATGGTCCGCAAAAGTCCATGTAAATTTTTTTGAAATGGTTCGTCGGCAGATTGTTTAATGTAATTCTCTTTCGTTTTTGCCGTCAGTGTCTTCCTTTTCTGGCAGTTTGCGCAACTTTTTGCGATGTTCTTTATTTGTTATCTCATTTCATACATATCGAAGTCATCTTTTATGTAACTGTATACTTTCTTACTTCCAGCGTGGTATAACATTTTATGTATATCTTCTATAAAGTCTGTTCTCTTCTTCTGAGGGATCCAATATTTGTTATCTCTTGTCCTCACGATATTATTGTTTAGAAGCCATTCTTTTGTCTTTCCCATTCTAATATTTTCTTTAACCTGTTCTATTTCTTTATCATTCGTCTGTCAAGTGAACTCTTCTGAATCTTCAGTTAAGGCAAGGATTCTAGTTTTAACTTTTCCTTTTTTAGCGTCATCGTGCATTGTCTGACATTGTACACATAGTTCACATATATTTCTCGACATTGCGTCTGAATTAGTGTGTTTTTCGCCCTTGCGGTATTTCATCCTCATGTCTAGTCCACTAAGGAAGTTTATCCAAGTTTGGAATTGTGGAGTTATTGGGTTCTTCGTTGTAATCATGAATGTGATGGCCTTATGGTCCGTTCTAAGTAGAAACTTCTTTCCAAATAAGAAATGTTTGAAGTGTTGGGTAAAATAATAGTGTCAATAATTCTTTTCTTGTAATACAGTATCCCAGTTCGTGTTTGTTCATCTTGTGGGATCCATATGCAATTACTCTTTCCCTTCCGTATGTATCCTTCTGTGTCAGTACTGCCCCGATTGTATCAAAACTGGCATATGTATCTAGTATAACCTTCTTTTCGAAATCTGGATATGCTAGGATCGGTATTTTTGTCATTTTATCTTTTAATGTCTGAAATACTTCGTCACATTCCTTTGTCCATGTCAATTTTTATCTTTATTTTTTCCACATAGTCCTTTCAGTATTTTTAAATATTTTGCATAATCCTTCAAAAATTTTCTATAATAGTTCGTTAGCCCCAAGAAACTTCTTAAATGTTTAATGCATGAAGGATTTTGAAATTTGTTGATTGCTTCAATTTTCGTTTTATCCGTCTCTATACCATCTTTGCTCACGACATATCCTAAAAATTTTGTCTTTTCTACCATGAATTGACACTTTTCAGGGTTTATCCGAAGGCCCGATTATTTAATCTTTTGAAATATGTGTTCGACTCATCTGAAATGTTATTCTTTGTTTTTTACGAAGATTAGAATATCGTCCAGGTATACAACTGATTCTTTCCAGTTTAATTCTCCTAACACTCTTGTCATTAATTCTTGAAATGTCGCTGGGGCAGTTGTAAATCCGAATGGCATTCTTTTAAAACAATATTGGCCGTATTTATCGAAAATACAGTTTTTATTTTTGAATCGTTCTCTAATTCAACTTGGTGATATGCATTCCCCAAGTCGATCGTGCTGAAGTATTTCGCTTCATTTAAATTATTAAGCATTTCTTCCACATTTGGCGTTGGAAATACTGGTCTGATTGTGACTCTATTTAATTGCCGAAAATCAACACATACTCGAATATCCTGTTTGTCTTTTTCTCATACGCATACTAGCGGGAAATTCCAAGGCGAACTACATTTCTCAATTATATCATTTTCCTCGTAATTCTTGATAATATCATCTAGTTTTTCCTCAAAGTGTTTTGGTTGTCGGTATGGTTTTACCAATATTGGTTCATCTTGCGTTTCAATTTTATACTTAGTTAGAGTCGTCTTCCCGATATCCCATTTGTGCTCCATAAATATCGTTTTATATTCTATTAGTAATTTCATTAATGGTTCATCTATCTTATCTGCGTATATTTCCCTTATTCTTTTAAGTCTGTCTCCGTCAGTCAAAGTATTACCAGCACTCCTTCGTTGTATCCTGTTTCTTTCTTTAGTTTTATGCTGAATTTATTTAAAAAATCCATTCCTGCAATCATTTCAGGTTCTAAATCTTTTACTACAAAAAAGTCCACAGTTTTCTGTATTCTTTCAATCTTAAGCTTTAGTTGTACTATTCCGTAATTTACTAATTCCGAATCGTTAGCACAGTGTATACGTCTATTTGTCTCCTTTATTTTGATATTTTCAATATTTCTGAGTATGTCTATTTAAATTACATTGACTGGTGCTCCCGTATCCAATAGACATCGTACTTTTTCATTCTTTATTTGAAATTATATACTAGGTCTCCCTTTCAGTTCTTCGTATTCTATTTTAAACTTTCATACTTTCATTATCTCTGTACTTCTTTCTTCATCTTTTTCTGTGATCAAACTGTACATTTCTCATTGTGTATTTCGTTTTCACCATCTAATATACACTATTCCTGAGGAATATTTTCAACAGCATCCCATACACAACATAGGTCATCATACAAACAATCATTCATATATTCAAACATACACATACATTCGTTTCTTAGTGAAGTGCATTGATCACTTCTCCCTGTGACCCTGCCTCCTCGTTTCCCTGTTCGTCTCGGAAATTTTTCTTCTTTGTAATATTTTCTTTTCTTGTTAGACTTCCTCTTTTATTCGATCTTTCCGACATTCTTTCCCACTCGTCATCGGAGTCTTCTAATTCTGCTACTTGGTCTCTTCTATTCTTATATCCCATCCGACCTCTGTACTGTGTTTTTGCTTATTCTTTTTGTTCATTTCTTCTAATCCTTGTATCTTCTCTTCCGGATTGTTCGCGTTCTCTAAATCTGTTTCGATTCCCATAACATTGTGTTCTTACATGCTCTTTCTTATTACAATGGTTGCATTTAACATTTGGAATTTCCCGTCTCACATGTCCTTCATGGCCGGCCCGACATATGATCATTCTCGCATTAAAATTTATTTTTGGTTCTTCTATCTTACTCTCTTCGTCTCGGTCTTCTTGTTCTATATTCTACTTTCTTCCATTCTTTATTTTCCTTTGTCGTGTATGCGTCTACTCTTATATTCCTGTCTTTCAGCTCAAATTCGTAAATTTTTTCCAGGATATTTTTAATATCTTCTGCTTTTGTGGCATTTCTCTTCTTACTTCTCTATCTTCGATGGCATTGGCGTACGCTAGATCTGAAAGTTCCTTTTTCCAAGTGTTTTCTCAACTAGTTTTTTCACTAGTTCATCAATCTTTTTAAATACTTCTGATGGATTTTTATCCCCGATTCTAATTGTGATGCCTCACCGCTGTAAGCGGATGGTATTTGTTATTTATGCATGTGTGTGTGTTTTGTCCTTTATCTCTTGTCGTTTCTTTTTGGCTACGTGAGCATGTTGTCTTGTGGCAAAGACATTATTATTCTAAAACCAGTGATACTTACAACAGAAACATTCTACAATGAGATGATAATTTCCTATCTGATGATACCATTTTATTATTTATGCTGGAT
>MQRK01225533.1:5798-26232 GCA_001938485.1 Girardia tigrina
GTACTAATTAATTAAAGTTTGATAATTATGAATTTTAATAATATTTTCAGTAAACGATTTTAACTTATTAAATTTAATATTTTTAAAAATTAATGTTTATTTTAAAAATTACATAATATCTTTTTATCCAATAAAAATTATGAGAAATTAAAATGTAATATTAATATTTCCCCATTCATTAATTTTTTCATATTTCAATATTTAATCAAAAACTATATTAATCAAAGAAAGATGACCACTGAAAATTGTTGGGAAGAATCTGTTTGTGCTGTAAATAAATGTTTGCATTCAAATTGTGATGTTGTTAATACTACATATTAAAACTAAAAATAATTATTTGTCATTGTTTTTTTATAAAATTATTGTATTGTTTTTAATTATTTGTAAACCGTTTTAACCAAATCAAAGAGATTTAAATTACTATAAAATTATTTTAATCATTTTATTTGATTTTTCAATATTTAATTTGAAAATCTTTTTTTTTAAAAAATCGACTGCTTTAAAATTAATTATTTATCAATTTTTAGGTTACAGAATTCCAAATATCTTTAACATTTAAAACTTATCTGTTTTTAAATTACATTTCTATCAATCAAAATTTCAATAATTTATTTTTTGAGAAGGACTTTTAAAATTAATTTAAAACATATAATGTTCCTTGGCTTTTTAATATATTTTTTTAAATAAATTATTTTAAGAATCAATTATTTAACAATTCATTTCAACTTCAATTTTTTAGTAAATAATATCAAATTATTCTTGAAAATAACTTTTTAAAATCAATTAGAGATATTTTTATTTATAATTCTTTTCAAAAACCTTTGATTTTAGATATTTACTTATTTTAAAAAATATTTATAAAAATTAATTATTTCAAAAATTTCAAGAGTGTGCCGATCCTCACGACAATTATTTTGAAACTAGTAGATTCAAGCATTAATTGTAAAGTGTAGGTACATTTATCTGTCTTTATGTTCAGAAAATTCAATAAAAATAACTTTACGAAAATTTAAAATTACACCAACATGTAGTAAATAATAAATAATATCACCTAACACTTTTTCGTTGCGTTGGAAGTAAAAATTATTGCGGTTCGTTTTTGATTGGCCAAAATATATTTATTTAAGAACAAAATGAATGAACAAGTTAATCGAATTATTCTTTCTCACTGGCTACTACTTATCACGTTTTTATCAGACAATTTTCGAATTCAATTTGGAAAAGTGGCAACGTCTATGAAACAAACCAAGTTAGTAGTCATTTTTCAATTTCTGGAAAAGGTGATTGTAGTAATTCAGATTGACGATGATAAAAAAATACGAAATCAAAAAGAAATTAAAATAAAAAATTAAATTAAATAAACAGAAATAAATTGTGAACTTTGAAAAACAAGAATCGATGTTGATGTAACTTTTCAATAATAAATGTTAATTGATGCACCATCGCCTTTTCTTTTTTTTTCGCAAGACTGACAACTCACGAACGATACGATCTACCCGATCAGACTCTTCCCTGTGCAACTCAAGGGAACCGGGAACTCCTACAGGCTGTTACGAGGATGAGTGCCTGAATCATATCCAACAGGTTGCCAACCAACATATCCAACCGAAACCTTGGCTTTCACAGTGCTCGAACTACATCTCCGACAGGTGACACCCGCATGATCAAGAGGTGCTAGTCCCAACAACTCAGTCCAGCGGCCAGTACTTCAGTTACATGTTATGTTATACTGCTTCCATCGGAACAATCAATAATTTGGAGAAGTTTTTGATAAATAGTTTCTACGAGTTTAGCGACTTTTGCAACATAATGCCAAATTTAATTGTGTTTTATATCTTCGACTTTTTCATACCTTTTTATTTTCAAGCACTGCTCTATTGGAACTACAATACAGTACTGAAAGTGGTTTTATATGAAACTTAAAATGAAATATTAATAAATCTTCTTCCAAAATGTTCCTGTGTTTTACATTTATATTATTTTTAATTACTTTTTCAAAACATTTATTGAAAATACAATAATAAGAACAATAACAGCATATTTATATAAATATTAAATTTCTTTCTTTCTTTTTATAAAAATGCAGGAACTCTTAGGACACCTTGTGTGATTTTTGAGACATTAATGTGATGTCTCCAAGCCAAAGTAATGTTTTAAAATTTAATCAAAATCATTTTCCTCTTAATATTTAGAAATTATGCGAGTTTCTTTATTAGTTTTCAAAACGACCCTTTTCATTGAAGATGTCTCTGGAGCCTTTTGTCGACAAATATCTTTTCTCAACTTTGAATCACAATTTTGAAACAAATGTTCGACATTTTTACAATCATAATTTATAGTTCTAAAGAGAACTGTACAACATTTCCAGATGGATACTTCACCTTCTCCACCAACAAGAACAAAATGTTTTTCGAAGGTTGTTCTATGTCAATATTTTAAAATAATTTATCTTATTTTTCAAATTTTGACATTTTGCACTCAGTGGTTTGTGTGAAACTCATGGCTATATATTGTAATATATCATTTGGAAGACGAAATTCGATATTTTGTACCGACACACGGACAAATTAATTTATTTAAACGATTTTATTAATAATAAATTAATTTTTTTGAAAACCTTTTTTAATTTATTTTAATTATTATTACATGCTACTCTTTTAAAATTTAGGACTAAGGGTTTGGGCGCACCCATATCCATAGGGGAGTGCACACTTCAGAGAAAATTATTATTGTTGTTGTTGTAGCAACTGGAATAGATCTGGTCGTTGGAGGAAGCGCGCGCTAATATCGGTAAATCACGAGAATCGTAAGGTGTAATTAGCCAAGTTCGAAGGGGTTCTCAAACGTGACAGCTTGATGGTAACTCCCCAGCTCTTAAAACAATAGAATTTCCGTACTGAATTCGTTTCTAACGCGCATGGATATTCAAACAATTTTCGAATGGATCCAGAGAATCTTGTAGATGATTTTGCCGACTTTCTGATTGATTGATTTTAGCATTGCAGAACTAAAACAAAGTTTCCGGACGATTTTCCTGGCGACGGGCATGGCTCTGTATTTAGAAAACTCAGTCACAGAAACTGTAGAATTAAATGGTGTAATCAACGAGAATATTATTATTTTTTTCATTCAAATTTTAACACCACTTCATTCATAGAGGAACAATATGTTATTTTTGTGTTCATCATTTAATGTTTTTGGTATCTTTTTAAGTAAAACGATTATTTTTCTAATAAATGTATCAAAATTGTATCAATTGAGAACTTTTATTTTTTTTATTTGTTTACAATCTTCCGAAAGAAGAGTAGAGCACAGAAGAAAAATACTAGAAAAAATAAACTGTCATTTTAAAACTAATTTATTAATTAAACTTTAAAACATAAATATTCTTTTATACGTGGTGCGATCCCTAAGTCCTTAGACTCGTGTATAAATAAGATTATGACGTGTATGCCGTTGATACTATAAATAGATGAGCTATCATTGGTTACAGATATGACTCACCATATCCAAACTGTGTGTGTGAGTGGTGCGTACAGCCATTATTTCTCTTTTTACTGTAGACATGAACAGTAACGTCGAATATCGCAGCGTGATAAAATTTCTGTTCCTGCGCAATACTAAAAGCTGCGATATTTTGCACCAGTTGCATGAAGCTTACAGTGACCAGTGCCCATCACGTGCAACAGTGTATAATTGGATCAGAAACTTTAAACATGGTCGACAATCCGTTCTTGATGCTGAGAGATCAGGACGACCGTGTGACATTTTACCCGGGAAAAGTGATTTGTACATGAAGATCGTGTCGGAAGAGACGTAGAAGCATCCGAGAACTTACACAGCGTCTATCCATCAGCTACCATACATATGATATTCTGCAATCATTTGGAGTTCGCAAACTGTGTTCGCGTTTTGTTCCCCGATTCCTATCGGTGAAATGTGCGACAAATGTTTGCAGTGTTGCACTGCAAATTTGGAGTTGCTTCGCACTCATGGTGATCGCTTCATCAACAACATTGTTACACAAGATGAAAGCTCGGTGAACTTGTATATGCCTGAGAGCAAGCGTCAATCTTCTGAGTGGTGCTTCCCCTGTGAAAGTGCTCCACGAAAACTTCGAAGCGGCACCTCGCACAAGCGAGCAGCAATACTGATTGTGTTCTAGGATTCCCATGGCATTATTAAAATTGATTTCCTTGAGAAAGGACTGACAATGAATAGTGAGTATTATGTTGAATTACTTCGCGATGTAATAATGTCTCGTAGGAAGCCATGAGGGATCCCATTGTGACTCCTTCAAGACAATGCACCCATTCATACTTCGCGAGGAACTTTGACTGTTGTGGATGACTGTGACTTTCAGTTGGTTTCCCACCCCCCCACCCTATAGCCCTGACCTAACCCCAAGTGATTTTGCGTTGTTTAAACACCTAAAGAAATATTTGAAAGGTGTCCGCTTTCATTCAGTTGATGTCCTCAAGGAGAAAGTCTTTGATATTCTCAATTCTTTCTCTCCCAATTTTTACAAAAATGCGTTCTCTGAGCTTGTTGCTCGCTGGCGCAGGTGTATTGATGTACACGGCTCATATAATGAGAAATGATTAACTTTTAAGTCATGTACTGATTTTGATAAAATAAAGTTGATTGGACTTTGCTTTCTTGTCGAGTCTAAGGACTTATGGATCGCACCACGTATTTCTCATTAAAAATAAATGAATATTTCATTTTTATACATATTATAGTTTGTTCTCCCATTCTTTTTATTAACTTACTTTCTATGTAGGTACAGTGCGTTCCAAAAGTCTGTTCGCACCCATAAAAATCATCACTTATACAAATTTCCTAAGTAAAAGGACGATGAAGTGGAAGTAAATATTATATTTACAAATAAAAATGTTATTTTTAATATTTTGTGTGGTATCCATTCATCTTGATGATTGAAGACACCCTTCGCGACATCGAATCGACAAGTCGACGACATAAAGAACTTGGTATATTGTACCATAACTTTTGTATTTCTATCCACATTTTCTCTGAATTCAAAGTATCCATATTATTTATTTTTCTCTCTTTATAATACTCCACAAATTCTCAATTGTGTTTACATCTGGTGAGTTGGCAGGCCAATCAAGAATATTTATCTTCTTTGTTTTCAAAAAAGACACTGTTGATGCTGATCGATGGCAAGGCGCATTGTCTTGCTGAAATATAAAATTTTGAAGAGGGAATACCAAGCATTGCCCTGTAATGTCTATGTTATTGACAATTAGGTCTTGATAGTTTTTCGAATTTATATTTCCGTTTATCCGTTTTAAGATACCAACACCAAATCTGGAGAAAGATCCCCATACATGAACTTGGGCACCGTGTTGGAGGACCTTCTTAGTACAAATGTGACTAAGCCTTTCATTGTCAAACCTTCTAACGATTTCGCTACGAGTGTGGCTATATGTGCGGAACATAGATTCATCACTATAAACTACATTCGACCACTTATCGATGCCCCAATTTTGTTTATCCCGAGCCTATTCAACTCTTCTTTTTCGTTGCTTTCCATTCAATAAAGGCTTGCAAACATCATAATGACTTTCTAAGCCGTACTTTATCAAAATTCTATTCACTGTACTTTGTGATGCATGTATCATTCCAGCTGCATTGAAAGCTACTGTTATTTTACTTATCGACATGCGCCTATTTTTCAAGCATATACGGCGAATAATTCTTTCAGAACGTTTTGGTAATTTTGAAGGTCGTCCATTACGTTTTTTATCTTCATATGTACCTAATATGTTGAACTTATGTACAATTTTTTGAATGCCCCGCTTTGAAACAATAATAACATGTCTAACCTTCATAATTTCTTGTATCCGACCCGTTGAATGACCCTCGTTCATTAATTCTACAATAATAATCCTAAACCTTATATCTATATTTCGAGTTGTCATTGAATCTAAAAGATAGACATTTAATTAATTCATCTTAAAAAAAGATGGTCTTGATATTTCAATTTTAAATTTACTAAAATTATTTAAATTAAAGCATTTAAACAAATTGCAAAATTTAATAAATAGCATAAATCAAAATTTCAATGGGTGCGAACAGACTTTTGGAACGCACTGTATATATATATATATATATATATATCCATAGAATTTAGAAACCTGTTTTTAAAGGCCTTCCACTTAATAGATTTTCTTCAAACTTTGCACACTTACTCATTCTCGATGACAATAAATGATTATGTAAAAATTTGATCGAAAAAACTTTTTAAGATCCAAAAATAGGAAAAAACGGAAAATTCGGAGTTCCCGAACAAAATTAATTGCAAGATATCTATTTATAAATTATAAGTAGTTTATATTAATTTTTAATGTGTTTTTTTAATTTAAAATTTTTTAAATCTTAAATTTTTAAATTTTAAAAACTTTGTTGGCAAAGTAGAGTTTTGTCTGCACAAAGAATGGTTATAAAAATTTTAATTTTTTGAATTACTAGTTTAATTTGATACTTTATTCAAAATTAATAAAAATACCAAATTAAATACCAAAAATACTTCCCACACTACCAAAAAATTGACAACGCTTGAAAAGAATCCTGAAATCTTTTATACTCAAGTTAAACTTACAAGTTTTCGTATGCTCGATGATATGACTCTAACTCTATCTCTAAGCATGCTATTGGATACGTTTGCAGAGATGATGGAAAGTTTCTACAATATAACATGGGATGGTGACTATTAAATGACTTATATTTTTATATATTTATAATTAATTAAGTTCAAATAATTTATTTATATAAGATTTAAAAAATAAACATTTCAGATTAATAATAAAAATTGCAATTAAATTTTAATTTAGCGGACAAGACTTTTTTTGGAAATAAATAATTCAGAGTAACAAACATTATAAATAAACTTAAGTTGTAAAATAAAAAATCACAATGTGTATTACAATTAAAATTTTATTAAATTTGTATTAAAAAATAATAATAATTGGATGTTTTAAACAATTAACGAAGAATAAAAAGTATTTGAAAATTTAATTTTAACAGTAAATGTACCTTTCAAATATTATAAAAGATCTAAAATTATATTTAAGTTAAATGGTTTTAAATAAATAATATTGAAATAACAGCATCTAAATAATTTTAAAATAATAGAAATCGTTGTAATTTAACTAAACTATGTTTAAAAATGATTTAAAATAAAACAGTAATTATGTAGATTTTTATAATGTATCTTAAAGATTTATTATAAATTATTAAAATATTAATATATATATATATATATATATATAGGGTTAGGGGTTAACACTTCGTCTTCGAAATGTTAAATGAGGATTTGTCTTATGTCTTCTTTAAACAAGAATAATCATAGTCTGTGTATTTCGATATAATAAAACTTTTCGTACATATTAATTTTATAAATAAAGAATATTCATATAAACTTTGTTCTGTTTTTGTCGCATAAAAATAAAATCCATCAAGTTATAAATTGGTTTAATTGAAGTTATAAAAGAAATACCCTAAAAATAAAATTCCCTATGACTATTTTAAAATGACAACAAAAAAATCGTCAAAGCGATTTAAAGAATTTAATTATCTTTAAACATGTTTTATCTTTACAAATCCCGAAAACGGAAACAATTTTATTGACTTATTTTCTAATTTCTGTTACTAAATTCCAAAATGACAAATTTATCCCAGAGAAACTTGAATGAATATTTAGGCAAAAATGAAAAATATTTGGAGAATCATCATTTGAAACAATGAATTATTTTTTGTAAATATTTCATCAATTAAATCCAAAAACATGTTTACTAAAATGGACATAATTCAAGTATCATATAAGTTGTCGCCGTCTCTTAAGTATGATAAAAAGGAATGTCAGATGCCTTGACCCATGAGCCAGATGGAACTTTATCATAGAAACAATAGTTTCGAAAACCTTTTACTACGAGGATATTGAGTGATGAGACTGAAATATAATTAACCGTAACTTATAATGGAGTAACTAGTGAAAATGGTATTACAGAGGTTTTCCAAATATAAACTTTTTTTGTAATAAACCCAAAGATTTTATGTTACGTCAATAAAATAGTTTAAAATTATTTTTAAACATTTAATATTTATTATAAATTATGAGTCAATTAGGATTTGAAATATTTGCAAGTTGAAATGCTATGACACATGTATAAATGTGTTGGAGCAGCGCACTTTTTGATGATAACACCATCAAAAACCAGATACTAGAAAATTTCAAATTTTTATAATCGATATTATATTATCAAAATGTTCAGTTCCAATGAACTATTCAAACGAAGTTCTTATTATAAAAGCCACACTACAGAGTTAAATATGTGAACCGCTGGAAGGAGCATACCAATACCTTTTTTGGCACTCGTGTCGACCATAACCCACAAGTTATTGATTCTTTCGGAAAATTAAAAGCAGAGAATCGAATGACAAATAACGATGTTCCAGCTTTGGAACAGTCATATAAGCGTTGTAATTAAGACGACTTTTCAAGGAATAATTTTTATTTTATGAATCAGCCTATATTTTCATATTTGTAAGTCAAGAATGCTATTATTTATTATCCCTTCAAAATAACTTATTGAAATCACTTTCACATCAATATGTGGTTTTAACTATATTCCATTCGGAAGACATTTAGTTTTCTAAATGTTTCATTTCTCTGTGAGTTTAAGGATTTTTGAAGCGTTACCATACATATAACTATACATTATCGGCCAAACTAATTGCAACAATTAAACTTTTGACACCCTTTGAACCCAAAAGTCCGATAAACCGGCCAGATTTGGCGAGACAAACAAATAAATTTTAAACTTTTTTTTGAGTAAGTTCGAAATATAAGTGAACCAAACATAGTTTTCAAAATAACAATCGATTTTTGATCGATATTGCATTTTTAGTTAAAAATTATTTTTTGATCAAAAATTACTCAGAAGCTCAGGGATATGGTACTAATACAATGAAAGTCTTAGGGTTCAAAGGGTTAAACATTTATTAAAAAAATACATTCAAAACTATTTTCCATACAAGTTATTGCCAGTATAGGCGTACACTATGAGAAAGATATATTAATTCAATTAGCATTGATCAAACAGGGAATTTTGTGAGGCATGTAGGAAACTAAAGTGTCATATTTGATTATCAACTCGGAATCTCTTAGCTATAAATCAAAAACTTTACAATGAGTTTCTTTTATTGGTGAAATCATACTGGAATAGTTTTCTTTTAATAATTGATCAAAGATTCTCGATCAATGACGAGTCGGGTGAGTTTCCTGATCAATTTTAAACTGTGATTTTCGTGCACCTTAAAATGGAGCATTTCACCTATCGAATTACATTGTAGGAAGATATGGGAAGATACCATCATGGTTAGGTAAAAATTCCAGAAGTTGAGGAATAACTCTTGCGTTAATAACATTGATGTATTGTTCGGAGTTTATGTTGCCTTCACAGATTTGTAAGAGACCAGTACTCTGAGTACTAAAACATCCACATAACATGAGTTTGGTTGAGTTTATCATAGTCTGATTACTGTGTCCAAGATAAACAGGTTCACCATGGAATTACTACCCAGAAAAATTAGACTCCTTGAATATATAATTAACTTTCATCAGTGAAAAGCACTTTTCTAAACTTATAAGCTGTCCAGTGCTCATGTTCTTCATCCCCCATTGATTCCGTTAATAGCTGCTTCTTTATTTCACCGGTGTGCTAGCCGTTCAGTATAAAGAAGCTTTCTTCGAGGATTCTGGCACTGGTGCTGAGATCAAGTTCATTCATTCAAGCTAGTTTGTTTTTATAGGATCCATTCTACTATTGGTTACAAACATTCTATTATCCCTTGCTGTTCCGAGAAATTTTCTAAAATATTTCATAAATCTGTCCACTGAATCGAAATTTCTATAGGATTCCGTATACGTCGTAACATGAACTCCAGACCATCAACAGCAAGTTCACGTGTTTCCAAGTATATTAGTGTAGAGTTACAATCTTCACTCGGACTGCTTTAGTAACGTCTGCAACTTTTAAACAACACAGCAATAATCAACTGAAAATAAATAAAGATTACGTATAAACACATAGTGTACAGGATAACCTAACTTGATTTTAAAATCTATATTCAAATACATCATCCACATTATATGAGACTAACAAAAATAATCTTTTAGCATGAATAAGTAGAACAACAATGGTTTTTCTTTAATTAATAAAAAATACATCTGTTGCAATTAATTTGGCACTTAAATTATACAACATGAAATGAAAACGTAAATAAAATTTAAATATCATTCTCAACTGAAATTAAAATGATCAAACAACGAATATTGATCGAACTATAGCAAATATATTTCAGATGAGCAACATAACAAAAATTTCTTTGTAAATATTTTTCGAACAAAAGTAAATACTGAAAATATCAAATCTTATTTAAATCATCATTTCCAAAACGTTTTGATTTTGCAGATCGGCAATAGACAAAACGTATTCTAAGGGTTAAATGTTCCTTGTCGGCTTTATTTTATTTTGCGATCAAAAAAATCACCGAAAATATAGGCGATAAATATTTTTTGAGCTTCCAAATATTTCCATCAAAGATGTTGACTGTCTTATTTAACCCTTTCCAGCCTAAATTATTATTTTGAGCATTGAATATCCGTTACAATATTGATTTAAATGGCTAAGAAACAAGTGAGAATCGCGCTTTTTTGCATTCTAATATATGCAGTGTGATCTATTAGACTTTTTAAAAACTATTACTATGTGTAAAATTTAAATTGGGTAAAAGAGATAACTGTAATTTAATTTTTCAAATATTCTGCCATATGGCAACAATGGGCTGGAAAGGGTTAAAAGTAAAAAATGGATTTTTTAGATTAAATTACAAAAAAAGTGATAAAGATTTCAATTTAAGTTACTTCTTCAACTTTTTCAGCTATGTTTTCAAATAGTAAAATATCAGTTTATAATTGTATCAACAAAAAATAGAATCACTATTATTTTCTTTTAAATAATTAGACTTTTCATATGTTCCTGATTGTTTTTCTATTCAATTATTGTGGCCCTTACGAGGACAGTTACTCATTATCCATAGATTTACTGATAATGGTAATCATGAATGAGAGTTAAATGATGTGTCAAGTCGTCTAAGCAATGAAACATTAGACCACAAAATCATTTATCATGTCTACAACATTTGAATGAGGATTTTGATACCGATGGCTTACATCTCTGACAATTTCGTCGAGTATTAAACCACAAGAGATTATCTTTTCAGTATGATTTGATAATTATCGGGAGGAAACTCAAATTACTATTAATTCTGCATTATGTATTCTGCAGAAATTGTAAGGAAAAAAGAATTGAATAAAGATAAAAAGCGAACTTTATATTAAAAAGTTCAATGGTCGTTGATATTGGCGAATTTTTTCCAGTAATTCATCATCCCTAACTGAAACGTCCAAAGCAATGGCAGCATTGCCAGACCACTTAGTCGTTTGTTATTCGTAGTACTTCTTTCAATTGTTTTTAATTCGGGTTAAAATATGGTTAAAATACTCATTTTAATCAAAGTTAAAAATTTACTAAAACATGAATATTTTTTATTTTTATTAAGTTCAGACATGCTCCAGATTCGGTCATATATCGAAAAAAATTGAAAAAATATTATTTTCAAAAACAAATCGACTTTCAATATTTTCACATATTAACCAAAGAAAACACTTGATTGCAAAAGCTAGACATTTGTAAATTTCCTTACTCAAATTATCAAACAACAACTGAACTCATACTAATTAACAACATATATTATGATATAAATATCGAAGGAAAACTTATTTTTGTAAATTATAAAATAACTTACTTGTAATCTTTTTTCTGAGGTAAGGAACTACAGCAAATCGAACTATGAGAATGACAATTATGGCCAGACCAATACTGAGAATAAATTTTCCATAAAGAGGTATTTTATCAAAGGCCAACACTAAATGATGTATTCAATACATAAAAATATCATAAGAATTATATTTATATAATAAATTGTATTCCTTTTTTTCTAATATTTTGATTAAACATACGTATGTATGAATATATATGTTAGATAGTAAACATGAGTCAATATAAGAATGACAGAGTACAAATGTAATTCCCGCCATGACCGTACCTATAAATATCTAAACCTTGAACGTTTCAAATATTTTTATAATATATTATTAAAGGGAAAATTCCTAAAAGGAACATTAATTAAGTAAATCAGTTTCACTAATGTCTAATGAGTCTTCTTCTTGATATTATTTATTTACTTCTTTTTTAATTTGTTTAACATTTTATCAAATTTTTAATATTTAAAAATTTTAA
This sequence comes from Girardia tigrina, assembly GCA_001938485.1. NCBI lineage: Eukaryota > Metazoa > Platyhelminthes > Tricladida > Dugesiidae > Girardia > Girardia tigrina. The sequence goes on from MQRK01225533.1 coordinate 18,188, forward strand.
TTATAATTTATTTTTTATTTTAAGTCATCGAATAATTTTAATAAATATTAAAATTGTTTAGTAAACGTCTTTCCTTTTTACCATAAATTAAATGTTTATGCAATAATATATTTTTTGATTTGGCAAATCTATAAGGGGCACTTCCGACAAATAAATGGAAAAGTATCGGTTAACCTAACTTATTTAAAAAAAGAATTTTTAATTTTTTACGTAGAATATTTTATAATCATTATGTTGCAGTTTTTTTAGTATATTATTACAGAAAAAATTAGAAAAAGGACTGATAATGGTATGGTAAAAAAAATTTCAAGCAAACTTTCGTCGATTCTCTTAAAACGGCAGCCGCAGCCCATGCTACGACAAATGTCATAGAAGTAGAAAAATTCGATGTGGCAGGGGCAGGCTATAAGACTTTATAGTGAATTTCGAGTAGTATACCGCTATCTATGGAATAACGGATAATAAGTCAAAAATAATGATGACAACGAAAGCAACGAAGAGATAAGAACAATCTAGAACAAAGTACAATAAATTAGAAGGATACTTGACTTTTTAAGAAATCTATTAAACCCCTATAGAGCTCGAAGAAAATTTCAAGAAAGCGGAAAAACTAATTGACAAATTGAAAAGACGTTCAGAATAAGAACGAATTTGCAAAATTAAGCTATAGAAAAATATTTAAAATGTCATAAATAGATTTGATAATTTAGAATAAGTATAATCATACCAAAAAAATTTGGTGTACAAGCTTTTATAATTTGTCATAAGTTTGCGGTTCTGTATCTATTTCGCCCTCTTCCCACATTTTTTTGACTGAATTATCAAAGTCTACTAGGCGACAACCCGCTTTCTATTTTCATTTAGATGTAGCAAATTTCAAAGCCTACTACTGAGGAAAACATGAGAACGACACTTAATTTACTTTTTGCGGTCAAACTAAAGGTGATAGATGAGCAGTGACAGTGAAAAAGTGTATTGTCACCTAGAATACATCAGTCCTGAAAGTGTCATGTCGCTAGGTGAACAGGAAGTGGGTGAATTTTCGATCGCAAGACTTGATGCATCCAGACAGACAAACAAACAAATGAAACGTAATAAAAGCTTGTAAAAAAGAAATGAAGCGTTAGCGAAAGAAAAGATGATTACATTTTGTGAGTAACTATATATATATATATATATATATATATATTAACTGGTGAAGTGAAAGACTGCCCTGAGACTTAAGAGAGGGAAAGTATTTAAACGTTCAAACTTATATCAATGTAAAACCGAAGAACCTCAGATGCGACTTGATCAAAACTGACCAGAAATAACGTAATTGGCGAAAAACTCGCTGTAAATTTAGACATTGCGAAACAAAGCAATCGTAATGCAACACTTGTGTTTATTATGTTAATTCAGCGAATAAATCATAATTCATCAACATCCAATATTAATCCTCAATCCATGAGTAGAGAAAGAATGCACGAAAAAAGATAAACAGAGATTTTAAACCACAACAACATTAATCACTCATTGGGATATAAAATTAATGGAAAACAACTGGAAAAGAGCCTGTGAATAGTCTTCTTATCAGTGTCAGGAAAATGTTTGGTTATAATTCTTAGTGTACAGTTTCTGACATACAGGAGAAGCAGCTGCTTCTGTAATTCCAGAGGCTTTAGTGGCGTGCGGCATTATTAATCAAGTCAAATTTATGTGATTTAAATGCACGTTAGTCAACACAGAAAACATAAAAAGGGAAATTCATCCTCCTTTGGAAAAAATTAAGGAAAAATATACTTTTATTACCATATCGCCATCAGATTTCTAGAAATTATTTTCAAAGTTGTTGTCATTCATTGATATGGTGAATCCAAAGGTTCCAATATCTTGAAGGTAACTCTCAATCATTCAGAAACATTATCTTACAGTGATGTTGAATGAAATGTATTGGAAGGCTTTCTTTTGATATCGTCGATGAAAAAATCACTTTCTAAATGAACCAGATGTTTCAGTATCAACAGCGGGAAGATTATCAGGAACTCTTACAACTGACAAATAAATGTTTAGGAGGATGTCTGACAAAAGAGAGCCTATTCAATATATCTGATTGGCTTTGTTTGGCGAGATAGATTGCAAAAGGGGGATACTCGCTAAAAATCTGGTAGTTTCAATAGTAATTTGGTATAACCAAAATGAAAAGATTTACATTTAAAAAATTTGTAAACAAATTTATGCGCAGATGTGGTTGACAGTTTCTTCAGCAATTACCGCTCCATGACTTGATCTTCCCCTTGCTAAAAAACTTGTCAAGTATAAACAGGAAAATTTTACTATTTCAAAGGTTACTCTAAAGAAGTTCCTTGATCATATTTCGTATTTATCTGACGAACAAGTCGCACTTTGTTTCAACAATAAATTTCAGTTGAGAAAGAAAATAAGATGATTTGTGCTTTGGATACTACTTATAAGTGATCGACTTGTTGTAACTGACTTGAGCTCTGATAAATGCTATGATAGTACATAGAAATGATTAGAAGATTTACTCACCTCAAATACTGGCAAATTCTTTACTACCACATAATTTCTTGCAAATTTTTGAAAAAAATCTGTACATAAGTTTGCAACGAATGAACAATACAACTTTGAAAGATAAGTTGTCAACAGCATAAAAATGGCCCAAGATACTGCAGAACGTGATGTGTCCCTGATTGAAAAATTTAACAAGCGGTATACTAATAATGAGAAGCAAAATCATTATCTGTTGTTCGTTGTCAAACAACATCTGAAGAAATATCCCGACAAAAAGAAGTCTAATTTGAGGCAGTACTTTATTCTTTTTCTAACGCATTCATGTAATCATATTTAAGTTACTTTTTAATTGTTATTAAAGCATTTATTTATTCATATTTTTATTTTAGTATTCAAAAAAATCATGGTTAAACTAACATTTATATTACAGTAACCACTAAAAATGGATTGAAAAAAGTAAAGTTTTCATTTTTTCCTTTTATAGCCTGAGAAACAAAATAAAAGAATGCCCAATAAAAATTCAAAAACCTTTCATTTTAAGCAAGGCACTAATATATATATATATAGGTCTGTCCAGAAAGTTTTGACCGATGGTTTTCTATAAGTATCTAGTGAACGCATTTATAAATGTCTATGATATTTACAGAATAGATAACGTATAAATATATGAATGATTCTGTAAAATATAATTCAAAAATAATCAATTTTTCCTATTATAGGAAAACTAATTTCAAAATATCAGTTAACAAATTATTTCGAAAATAAATATTATTTTGCAATATTGTTTGAATTTTGTATTTTCATTGCGTTAAAATGAATTTGAGCCAACGTGATATTTGAATAATGAATATTACTGCTGGAAATGTCATTTGAATCATCCCGATATATGTAAAGAGATGAATGCAGAACTGGGAAGTGGTGCTGTGAGTGAGAGCACTTGCCGTCAATGAGTAACACAGTTTAACAACGGTGATTTTAACGTGGAAGATCTACAGCGCTCTGGAAAGCCGTCAATAAACATTGATGACGCAATATGGCAACAGTTGGATTTGGACAAGTATAGCACATGTCACTCCATAGCACTTGATTTGGTAATTTTTCCAGAGACAGCTCGAAATCATCTCATCAGATGGGGAAAAGGTACCTGTGTAATCGATGGATCCCACTCTACTATCCCCTGAACAAATGGCTAATAGAGATATATAATATATAGAGAGATATATACTAAGGAAAAGAAAAAATGCACAAAGAATGCCAGAAATTGAAGCAATTTTTACACGAGTGATAATTAAATTTATACACCAGATGTACTTGAAATTGACAAATTGTTCTCAATTTATTTTGAAGGAAGCTTTGAACGTTGGATATCATTGAAACCCTTGACACTATCAACATTCTTGCAAATAATTTTCTTAAAATCCTTCAGAGTTCGGTATTTTAATTATTTGCTAACTCTTTAATGTTTTCTTCTTTTGATCCTCTTACACCCTTGTCTGTTTACGTAATTTATTGAAGATAACCTTAATGTTGTAGATCTATTTGTTTTTTTAGATAATTGAAAATTAAATTGCGAACATAATTAAAATATTAATGATATTACCAATAATAATAACGATAATAATAACACGATAATTATGCTACTTATATAAAACATAGTAAACTAATTAGAAAATTTCACTGATTCAGAGAGAAGAGATTACACATAAATATGCTCTCTTAATAAACACAATTTAGGAAAAAACATTCAAATTTAAGACACCTGAAGTAAATGTTCTAATATATTTCTATAGAGACATTTGAAAAGAATCTCTATTTAAATATTCTAAATAAAATTTATTTTATATATCTTAAGAATTTTAGTTAGTGGAAGATAAGTTAGCTGGAAGATGCAAATACATAATCCAATATTATTTATACTATTAGGTTGATGCAAAAGATTTAAAAGATTTCGTTTTTTAACCTTCAACTTTAAATGAACATAAATTTCTTTAGAATTAACTTTATTAGTCAAAATAAAACCAATTACATTGAACACACTGTTGCCAACGGGTAACAAGTTTTTTTATTCCAGTTTCATAAAATTCTGAAGTTCTGGAGGCGATTAAGTCTTCCAAGGCTTTTTCAGCATCTCGTTGGTTTCTGAAGCATTTTTTGCGAAGGAACTGGCTGAAATGTTTGAAAAAGTGAAGTCTGTAGGAGAAAGGTCTGGTGAGTACGGTGGATAAGGCAAAGTTTCATATCCCAGTTCGTTTAACTTTAGCATGATCTTTCTTGCAACATGTGGACGAGCGTTGTCATGCAGAAGAATTGGTCTCTTTCTATTGAGTAATACCAGCCGTATTTTTGTAGTTCTTGGTGCAGTTTTTCAATTTGCTGACAATATTTTTCCGCTGTAATTGTTTCGCCTTGTTTTAGGAAGCTGTAATGGATTAAACCGTGTACGGACCACCAAACAGTTACCATGACTTTTTTGGTGTACTTTTGGCTTCGGGAAAGGCTTTGGAGCTTCATTGAAATCCAACCACTGAGCTGAACGTCGTGAGTTGTCATTTATGATCCATTTTTCATCGAATGTTACAATTCGATCCAGAAACGGTCGCTTTGAGTACGCAAAAGCAGAGAAGAACACACGTTAAAACGACGTTTAATTCTTGTGGCATCCACTTGTCCAGCTTTTTCACTTTCCCGATTTTCTTCAGATGGTAAACAATTATTGATTGATGAAAGTTGAGATCTTGAGTGACATCCCGTGAATTTTTATGCGGGTCGGCATTGATTAACTTCTTAAAATGGTCATCGTCAACTTATGATGGTCGAATACTGTGTTCTTCATCTTCAAGGCTCTCGTTGCCTCTACCAAACTTAGAAAACCAACGTTGTACTGTTCGTAAATTATTGGTATGTTGTCCAAATACATTGTTAATATTCCGAGCCGTTTCTGTCTCTTTTCGACCTAGTTTGAAATCGTAGTATAAAATTGTTCTCATTTCCTTCTTTTCTAACATTTATAAAATAAAATAAATACACCTTACATTAACAACAATAATATCATACTTGATATCAAAATATATAGTGGTGTTTAAGCTTTAAAGTAAATTTAAATATGAATCTATTTATTAATGATTTTCTAAATATTTCAAATAATGAATATTAAATACATTAACAACGACATTTCTTTTGCATTAATCTAATAATTAAACATTTTTCTAATAAATTTCTTTTTAATTTAAGTAATAAACAATATTAAAATTTAATATATTATGTATAAAATGTATCTTTTTAATTAAATTAATAATACAGTGAAACCTTTCTATAAAGTTCCCTCTTTATAAAATGTGATTCTCTATAAGGAACAATGAGATATGTTAAAAAATGTTAAACAATATTAAAATTTAATATATTATGTATAAAATGTTACTCAATTATTATTATTACTCATAATTATTACTCAATTTCATGAGGGATTCAAGGGCTTAATTGGTGAACATTTATAAACCTATAAACCCATCAGGAGTACCGCCTTACAGATCTAACTGTGAGAGGAACCTTCAGATACCCGTTTCGCAGATGTGTAAAGTTCACGTACACAGGCAAAGGGATGCAGAATCATGGGACTACTATCAATGACTGGTCGTTTCTGACTGGATTGCCAAAGCGTGTGCGGAAGCGAAAGGCTGACGTCCCTGTAGGAGGCCTATCGGGGAGCTTATAGACTTATTTGGTTTGGGTGGACCATCTAAAGAGCCTATAGGCTCAATACCATTCTTGAAAGAGATCGGAGGCCAAAAAAATACGTTAAAAAATGAGATTAATAAACGAATATTTTAAACAATTTGTTTTTAAATAGTCTATTTTGTATTTATTTGTTAAATTGAGATAGTTTTCTCGGTCTCAAATAACTCCTTATAGAGAGGTTTTACTGTAAACAAAATATATTAAATGAAGACAGAATCATGTACAATTAATTATCTCTTTTAACCTTCCACTGCTAGATCATGTTTATTAGTCTGTATTTTCTGTCTCTTTTTGAATATAATCCCCCTGCTTTTGTGTATCTGCGCGACTATTATTGTTTTAACGATCAATTTATTTATATATTTTATTGCGATAATGCAAAAGGAATTATATTATATACAAGTGTCGAGCGTATAGGTATTATAGTTTTGTGTTTACAACAGTTATCCGATTGCTGGAAATTTTAAGTTATAATAGGCATTATAAATATAATTTTATATTTATAGTTTAACATGGATAGGAAAAAAATTGTTCAGTCCTGTGGATAAAAAAGACGCAGAATTTTTACTGGAAATAATAAATTCGTCGGATTCCGAATTGTCAAATTGCAATTGATAGTGCAGATGCAGATGAAATAGACAATATAGAAGAATATCTATCTGAAACTGGTAATGAAAATTCTATAGATGCTGACAATGATGGTTCAATATTTATTCTGGGAAAAGATAAAAAAAATATACGTTGTGTCTGTCATTATTAATTTTAAAAATTTTTTTTCTTTATAATAATTGTTTTTATAAAAGTAAAACCATTAAAATTAAAATTAATAAAATACATTTTAATTGAAATTAATATAATCAAATTTGTTTTCTCAGATAAACAAATTTAATTTAAAATCAAAAATATTTATTTTAATGAAAAAAAGTTTTTTATTTTGTTGAAAATTGACATTAAAACTGTTATAATTTTCGAAATTGAAAGTAAATGGAATTAGTTTGGCAATCCGAGGAAAAAAATCAGTTTTAATTGCCAAAAAAATATTTTTTCTTAATAAGTTGTTGAGGTTTTGAGAAAAAAAATTTAAAAATTGTTACGAGGAAGGAAAAGAATGAACAGAGCTCCAGACAAAGGGGAACTAAAATATAATATAAATTACCATTTACTACAATTATATGTTAATTAAATAAATGACTTTTGCATCTACTTAAAAATAAGGTACATTTTAGCATAAATATAAGGTCGCATATATTAATTTAAGGCATTTACCAAAATCTTAATTTACAAATTGACTTCTAACGCCGAAACGTAAGTCATTATAAATTCTATACCATTTACTATTGATGATTAAAATTACCATTTCACATTGTCATTAAATTCAATTGACATTCTTCAAATTTTTCAATTAAACATTCCTCAAAGATTCTCTTTTGATCAATTTAGTTTTTTAAATAGTTGGTAAAGCACAAATTTTACGTACGTAAATTAACCTCTTTTTGGGGTAATGAGGACATAATTCATTTTCACTAAGATAATTTGAGATTTCGCATAATTCGATTATTAAAGTATTAATATACAGTAATGAAAAAATACATCGGCTAAAGAAGCAATTTATAAGTTTTGTTGAATCATAATCACTAGAAGTTTGTTTTTCATTATAATAATGAAATAACTGCTGAAATATATATATATATATATATATATATATATATATATATATATACAGTAGCGCTCAAAAATAACCGGACGAAGTGAAAATTGGCTATATCTCTTGAATGGTATTAAATATATTAATGAAA
>MQRK01225533.1:27505-39188 GCA_001938485.1 Girardia tigrina
TATCAAACTGTTAAGCTACACATTTTGGCAAAATTTCATTAATATATTTAATACCATTCAAGAGATATAGCCAATTTTCACTTCGTCCGGTTATTTTTGAGCGCTACTGTATATTCTAATAATAAAATCATGACATTATCTCCCCAAGTGCTATTAATCATTTATTAACGTTTTGCTATTAAAATTGTAAACGTTTTCAAACCCTGTTGATCGGAATAGCTTGAAATAAACAAATGTTAATAGGATGCGTGGTAAAATTATTCAGTACACAAAAGATTTGGAGAGAAAAAAGTGAAAGTACTTCTTCTCATCTCTGTAAGAGAATCTACGACCATAGTTGAAATGATGGTGGTAGTAAAACGTCTGGAAATAATGTAAATGGGACGTCAATATTCAAGATTTAAATTTTGTGCATTCAATTTCAAAATTAAAGGATAAAGTGAGATATGAAGCCTTTAACGTAAGATAGTTAGAACCTAAAATTATCTTTCAAAGTGCACTTTCTATAAGTTTATTAAAAGTTGTTAAATAATGTGCTGACTAAAACATGATTTCATAATTAATAACTACTCTGTAAAAACTTTATTTTTAAAATTCTTGTGAAAAACAATGAAACAATCGAAATTAATTAAAAGAAAAATAAAAATAAATTATTAATTTTTATATTATATTAGGTCGTCAAGTATGAAATTTGTAAAACTAAAGTAAAAGTTTATTGATAATTTACCAATTCAAATATTTAGGACTTACATCAATGTATACACCAATATTATCGACACAATTTTACTATTTCAGCGGCAGCTTGTTGAGGCCATTTGAACAAAAATTGTATGGGCATAAAAAATAAATCTATAAAATTCCTGGAAGGATAGGTTTGCGGAACCTTTGGAATTGATTTTTTTTCTATCAAAAAGTTGTTCAAATTGAAGAAAAATCGATCGTCGATTGGGTAAGATCTGGTGAGTATGGTGAATGATGCAAAGTTCGAACTAAAATTCCTATAGATTTTTCACAGTCTTAAGTACAATATGTGGTTTTACATTATGGAGCAAGATAAAAGTAGACCTGTTTATCAAACGTCAGTTTTATTTTCTTTGAGTTTCCGCATCATATCTTCCAATTAGTTGCAATAGACATCTGTTCAGATAGAGGAACTACGTTTCATGAAGTCATAATGGATTACACCTGTGGCAGACCACCAAACACTCACCTTTTTTTGAAGAATACTGTGCTTTAGATTGTGTTTTGGTACTTCATTCGTGATGACCCAGCTTGCAGAATATTTTGAACCAATTGATTCAATATTTTTGGCTTTGAAACTACAAACGTTAGTGATAAATAATGAGCACTTTGTAATGGATCCTTTAGTATATAAATGTAAATTCTTCCGTATTTAATCGGTATGGTTTCGTTCAATTAGAGGTTCAAAAACAGTTGAAAGCGGACGAATATGTGAATAGTATTATCGAGTAATTATTTTATTACGTCTGTTATTGATGAAAATATATGAAAATAGGTATAAATAAATTAAGTAAACATACAAATATTATTAAATATAAATTATAAGATTGCACTTATCTATAACGATATAAACGTAAGTAACAGTAAAACTTATTTAAGACTCATTCTGTTGATACATAAAAACGTTATTCTTATTCATTGATAGAGTATAATGAGAAAAGGTTGAACATTTAGTTCCATAGTGCGTTCCATGGATACTTGAAATCGTGGATGGTATTGAATTAATTGTAAGATACATGGTATTGAATAAACTTAAAGATTTTAGAAATATAAATAACCAAATAATTGATTAGTCGGGGGATCCTGACGTAAAATTACATTAGGGGACCCCCGGCGGTGTATGAAGTAAAATTTGTGTACTTGACTGAAACTATTTTTGAAATAAAATATTTACAATAAAAGGGAAAATGATAGATGAAAGTTTTGATATTCGACAACTAATTAATGAGTCGACCATTGTCTAGCGGTCTCCCACTTAAAAATATTTCCTATTAATAAAAGATTATATACAACAACTATAGGGTGTACTGGAAAGCTTTTTAATTTAATTATATTTCATTAAGAATTTGATTTACCTTACTTGTAGTAATTTATCCAATTTAGAAGGTAACATTTAAACGGGATTTTTATAAAATAATTGTGTTTTAAAGTCAAATAATTACTAAAGAAACATTTTAGCACAATCTCTTCTTTTTTGAATTTATTTCCGTTAAAAATAATTTGTAATTATAAAAAGAAATATTTAGAATTTGAATAATCTAACACAATTTAACAAAGTTACCCTACTCCTGATGTTTTATCCTTGCAAGCAGTGGTCTGGCTTCGGAAAACTGAAGTAGAATGTGTTATCTATTTGTCAGGAATGACGTTTTCTAGTATTTAGCTCTATAATTTTGAAACAACTGAAGGTACTTTTCGATATTTACGGTTTTAAAAACTCATTTTATAGATGGGTCCTCGAATGCTTCACAATACGTATAATGTTTCCTTCTAAATTTTTAAAGTGGGCTTTGATGTATTGTATAAGTAATCATAAAATTCTGAAATAGTTCATTGCTATTACGAAAAAGTAAAAACGAAGATAATGTTAAACTGATAAATAAATTTCTTTTTTAATTCATGCTGTACCAATTTTGTGTATTTCTAAACAAATGGTGCAAAAAGGTTTATTTGGAAAAATTCATCTTAACTGTTTTTATATGTGTCGTAAGAAGTGGGTCACCTCGAGACATTCTAAATAAAATGTCATCCTTTATGGTCGAAGGTCTTCCAGAACCACTGTGATTTTCTAGACTCATGTCTCCACTTTCAAATTTAGAAAATCAATTTCTTATTGTTCTCAGATAACTGTTTTAAAAGTAAACATTTCTCTGATATTCCGGTAAACGGTTACTACGTTTTTTCTTTGTTATATTTATGTAAAATATAATTACCTTAATAAACTTTATCCACAGATATTGTTTCAAAGAAATCGCAAGAAAAAATGGAAGTAAATTGATTCCTGAAGTGCAATCGCAACTCAATCATATAAGGATGTTTTATAATATCTCAGACGTACTAAAATATTTTACAAAAATTGACCAAGACTTTCCTTGCATCTAACATTTAAAAAAACTTTCTGACATTATGAAGTAAAATCACTAATAAGTAACACGGATATTGTAACACGGAATAATAAAAAAGTAAATAACATATACAACTTACTTTCAGGTCCACTGATCAATATTGAGATGATGTTTATGAAGACGGCTATTGAATAAATAAACGGAAGAAATGCAAGTCCTGGTTCCAAAGGTTCGTTCTAAATAGAAAACCATCCAGTTATTTATTAACCATTGACGTGAATTACCTTTTTTAAGATAAAGCGATCAATTATAAAAAACGTCAGAACTGAAACAGATCCACTTAATATCGGAGAAATAAACCATGAGGCAACTATTTGCAAAGATTATATGAAAAATTGGAATTTCTAATTAAATATATATATCGATGCGTATTAGTATTTATTTTCCCTATTTGGGGGAACTCAACTGACACAGTCATTATCCCTTTCACTGCTCTGCTCCTATATTCCTGTGTTAAGAGAACTCACGCATTTGTTACAGCATTTATTACAATGATAATTTGAATAATCTTTACAACAATCCATAATAGTGCTTGCACTAATATTCATCAATCAATGTTTAATACTTCTCATTCCAAAATCTGAACTAACTTGAATTTATATATTCCATATCGGTAATATTTATCGCAAATGTTATCAGTAAAAATAAAATTACTATTATTATTTAAAAATATTAATTTAATTTAATAATTTACAAATTAAAAAAATAAAATAATTTAAAATTTATAATCATAATAAAAATATAATTTGAATCTTAAATCTAAATTTGAATACATTAGTTTCAGATAATAAAAATTAAAATATTAATCATTCATCTGATTAGAGGAGGCACAATCCCAAATCAACACACAATATTCAATAATTCAAACAAAACACAAAACATCAACATTCCAAATATTTCTCACACCCCCCTCGATTTAAATGGCTTTAGCCATTCCACATTCCTGATCTAAATTTAACCATCCTCTAACTTTAATTCATAGCTTCTTTCATGCCTTCAGTTTTTTACTGTGGCTGGACATATATATGTAACATTTACCATCTTTATCAACACTTTTCCCAAGTATAAAATATTCGTTTTGTCTCTATTGTATCTTTGCTTTTTCCCTTCTTATCACAACTATGTTTCTTGGTATTTTTCCATCAATGTCTTAGCTTTTTACCAAATATCATTTATGCTGGTGAGATACATGTGATAGCTTGAATTGTGCTATTCATCAAAAATTTTATTTTTGGTAAAATTTCCATCCATTTATTTGTGCGCTTCATCTGTTATCCTTATGTTCATAGCGTCTCTAATTGTTGTAAATTGTCTTGAAAGGATTCCATTGGTATTGTGTGTGTGTGTCTTTGAAGACCGTCAATGCGAATGTCTTACCTTTATCCACATGAATCTCTTTTGATGGCCCAAATTTTCATATCCATCTGTCCAGTAATACCTTCCGTGCAGTTTTCTCAACAAAACATCAACATTTCAAATATTCTTTACATCCCGCAAAGAAATATTAGTAGCAAATGCTCAGAACTTGCAATATCGCTACTTGTGATTTTAGTGACCTGCTCAACACGACCTTTTTCTATTCTACATGATCGAAACACTCGCTACATAGGCATATAACATTATCAACACGAACGAACATGCAAAGCTGAAATTTACGTGCACAGCGGACACAAAATCTCAAAACCTATAGCACAGTGAAAGGTTTAAAATGTCTTGTTGATTAAACGAAATGTTAGATCTTTTCAGTTTTGAATTTCTTTTTTAAGAAAACTACAAGTTGAGAAAATTTTAGAGTACGTTTTTTTCAATTATTTATTTCTAAATAATAATAATAAAATAATAATGCAATAACACACTTGAGAAAAATCATCCCATTTTTAGTGATTTATCAAATTTATTGAAAATTGCACGATTTAACTATAATAAAAGAAAAATAAATTCGACAGTATTTGATGAGGATTTATCAAGAGATTTAGAGAAAACTTCATTATCTCTAGAAATAAAATTAAATAAATAATATATATATATATATATACATATATAAATTTTATTTTAAATTACTTTCTTAAACATCTAAATATTATAATTTCGGTGAATTATAATGAAGATTAATTTACAAAAGATAAATGCAATCAGACTTTAAAGTCTTAGAAAATTACTTTAAAATAATTTTAGTAAAAATCCACTAAAAAGAATAAAAATTTGTTTTAGTTACAAAAACGAAAATTTCATTTTGTATAAAATAATATTAAAATGCTTTTATTGTCTCTTATGGTTGATAATAAACAAATAAATGAAATTTCCAGTTTTTTTGATAATATTCAATCTAATAAAACAAGAAATAATTATTTAAATTTTTATGTTGACCATTACTTAATCACCATTACTTTTATAGTTAAGTTAAATAGTCTTTAATCAGGTAACTATTACGGCATTTGTCTCAACAGTGATTTTCTGGTATGAATTAGTAACTATAATTATAATTATTGTTTGCATATGTAAAGTGAATCGTCCAATCAAATTACAGTATTCCCATATATCTCTTTCTACTTCTTTTGAACACCTCAAAATGTGATTTGTATTTATGTATGCATTCGAATTTGTGTCATAGAAAAACTAAAATTCATTTATTACCAATTTCAGTTTTACATTTATTTGTAAAATGATTAAAATTTTATAAGTTAAAAAGAATTTTAATTAAAAAATATACAAAAAATATAAATATTAAAAACACTTTTTGGATTTTCAATACATTTATTGATATCACAATTTGAATTGCCACAAGGACAGTTTTCCATAAACCTTTCATAGCTAGTCATCGTTCTTGATTGATAAAATTTAATTCTATTTCTAAGCTTATTATTTAAACAAATTTAAATTACAATTTATTTACAATTCGATTTCAAAATAATTTATAATATAAATTACAAAGATAATTTAATTATTTAAACAATATTTTAGATATATTATTTATGATATATTAATTTAATTTTAAAGATGGTTATTTAAATTTTAAATTGAATGAATCAATCGACGTTTTAAAATATTTAAAATATCAACCTTTCGTCTGGGTGGGAGAAGCACAATCCTAAAACAACATATAATAAGCACCATTCAAAATATTCCTCACAATACAAAGGCAATATTTTACATTTTTTCATAAATAATTTCGATCTTTTGGGAATTCAGTCTTGATTAACAAAATTAAGTTGATTTAATCACATAAAATTTTATTTAATTTAATTCGGTATTGATTTATATAAATAATTTTGTAATAATCAATTTCTATCATTTGGGATTCAGTATTTTATGATTCGGTTATTTGACCGGAGCATAATTTTTACAAATATAATAAATTTATAAATTATAAACTATGATACGATTTAGAAGCAACAAAGAACCCAACCTTAGTCAACGTAAAGTAGGTAATAAATAATGAAACTATAAAAACATTAACAGTAAATGAGGCAGAATAATTGTATATTCTAAATTTTTCAAGATTAGAGCACAAAATAAGATTCACACAAACTAGAGCGAAATACATGAGAAGGTTACATTATTTATACGCTTACCAGTGATAAATAACATTCGTTTAAAAATATTATAGGAAATATGACTAAAAATAGAAATTTAGAAAATGAAACTCTTCTGAGTACTTTTCAGAAAAGCCATTTCAACATTTACAAATACAATAAAAATAATATAATCGAAAATTGCTTTATTTATAACAATATAGGTCTTTTGAAAACATCAACTAAATCAAAATTTTAGACCCGTATATGAAGGTAAAAAGCAATAAAGATAATATTAAAAGTATTTCTTGAAGTTATCACTACAGAAACACAAGAGAGCTATCTTATCCTAGTTTAAGGTAAAATGTCTGAAAGAGTAAACCTATGTTCAGAGAGAACTTCTAAATAACTAAGATAGAAGAAAAGACGGAAACAGCTCAGAATTCAATATCAATAAAAATAAAATAGTCAACATCAATCGCAATTTAGACTCAATAACAAGTAGCGTAAAACAACTTCAATGTAACAGCAAAGATCTCAATAGAATATCTAAAATGGAAAATACAAAGGAAAACATATTTCATAAATAATGAGATGTCCGTTAAAAATGAAAACATTAACATATAATTGCGTTATTTTCACAACAAAGTCGGAGAAATATCATTCCAATATGGTTTAAGAGTTAATATTAGAAAAAAGTTTCGCTGAGCCCCCAAAACTAGCAGAAGAAAATAAAAAAAGGTTCAGAATATATAATATGTAAATGAGATTTTAGCGTAAATTCTGTCATTGAATTTTGATGTTTCAATTTTATATGACTACAATAAATGAAAGAAGACTCTACACTGCAAAATAAATCCTGATTTAATCTTCAGATACAAATAAACATTCTACTGGTACTTCCTAGTAGCCGACTTCCTGGCCCATATTAGGATGCTAGTAAACTTAAACAAATTACAAAATATTTTTTCAGGATTATTAAAAAATCATTAAAACATTATTGAAAACATTGTATAAAAGAATCTGGATAATTATAATCAAATCAAATACGAGATACAAGATACTTCTAGATCACCAGTTTTACCAAAGTAAAAGGAAAACTGAAATACAGAAGGTGCAACACAAAAAATCAGTTAATCATGGTGATAAACAAAGGTTCAAAAATTATAAATGTTGATGGAATTGAAAAAAACAATAATGAGAAAACGAATAGATGGTCCAAAAAAAGCAATTTGTCTGGTTAATTCCGATAACGAACGAGACTCTGGCCTACTAAATAGTGTGATTGTGTTTAATCGCAATTACATGACTTTTTAGAGGAATTAATAGCGTTTAGCTAAACGAAATGGAGCAATATCAGGTCTGTGATGCCCTTAGATGTCCGGGGCCGCACGCGCGCCACAATGGCAGTAACAGCGAGTTTTATTCCTAGTTAGAAATGGCCGGGTAACCTGCTGAAACACTATCGTGCATTGAAATTATCCGACTTGAATGAGGAATTCCTAGTAAGTACAAGTCACTAACTTGTGCTGATTACGTCCCTGCCCTTTGCACATACCCCCCGTCGCTTATTTAAGTGGATTACCAATTATTAATTAAATATTTTATTCATTACCAAATTGTTTATATATATTTAATAATTTACTTTTACAACAAATTTTAAATTGGTAAAAAATGTAAAATAATAATGATCAAATTTTAACAGGGGTTTTTTTCAAAATATTTTTAATATTTTTTCGGAAATTTTTTTTTGTAAATTTTTTCGGAAAAGTCCGGTCACCGAAAAATTTATTTCTTAAAAATATTTTAGATTAATATTTTGTAATTGAAAAAATATAACAAATATAAGTTTCTATATAAAAAATGAAAATAAAATTCACAACAGAAATTAAACAAGATTTCTAGAAAAAATAAATTTTTAACAATTAAGACTAAAAATACTAAAATTAAAGATACAATAACTTTTAATAATCGAATAATGTTCAATTATTTATGTTCATAATATGAAATTTTTCTTGGTTAATTATTACTATTTGTTAGCAAATAAAATTTATTATATTTAATAAATTTTTTGAATTTTCTTCTTTTATTTAACATATATTCTGAAAATTTTCAATAAAACACTAAATTATTTAAAATTTCTTGACAAAATTTGAAGTTGAAGTCATTTTCTATTTGTCGTACCCGAAAGACATCGGGGAAATGATGCTGGAGGATGTGAAAAGGAAAATGATTCATCAACACACAAATATCTCACATCGATGACGAATATTGTAGAATTAGTAGACTTATTCAGTTCAAATAAGGAATTATTTTTGTCCTTAAAATTCTAAATTCGTATTTTATTTCATATTTACAATTTTCCCAAATGATCATTGATAATTTTATAAACATTTTTTTGTTTTTATTTGTGATGAAGGGCAAAATTTTCTTTTATTTTATAATTTTGTTTGTAATAATTTTTTTTCTTATATGAAATTTTATTAGTGTTTTTATTTTTAAAAAATAATTATTGTTTCAGATTGTCCTGAATATTAAATTAAAAAAATATATTTTTTTATATTAATAAAGTTTAAATTGATTTTTTCAATATATATTTATTAATAAAAGGTAAAAATAATGAACTTCAGTTCGACCTTGTGTTGTTTGTTTCAACGCGGTATTGTATGAATTTTTATTGATTGCGTGTAACTGAAGAACTTTTCGAAAATGCGTATTATATGTGTTGACATAATTATTTCAATTCTCGAAATGTTAATGAATTTGGAATTAGCGAACTTGATCAGTCGATCTTTTGATTTCTGTTTAAATCAGCAAATTTATTCAAATCTGATGTAAACAACACTGAAATTGATTGTAGATTTTCTGATTGTTATCAATATATTCAAACCTGAACATTTTTCAAAACTCGAAAGTTTTGTTAACGAACATTTTTTAAATGATACAAATGTTAAAGAGATCGATTTGACTGTTCTAAAACTGTATCAATTTTATACGTTTCCTTAAATGACTGATATCGCAATGAATATCTTTTTACAATACTCAGTTGACAATGACCGATTTTGCTTTGTGTTATTATTTGTTGGACTGATGGCGAATAAAAGAGGAACCGTTAAAAGGGATACTACATTTGGGAGATTTATTTGAGCGGTGAATTTTTCCGAGTTTTGGATAGAAAAGCACAAAGATCATAAGGATAAAATCTAAAATTTAACCGGTTTTGAAGACAGCGTACAAAATTTCTTTTCCTACATCGTCGGTTAGACGTACCAGTGGATCTCGCGCATTCTTCTCAAGTCATTCATTGGAATCGAGAACGACACCGAGTTCCAGCAGTGATTGAATAAGAAAAAAGGGGCACAGCACCGAAAGTTTCAACCAAATTCAATTAATTATTAATAAAAAACTAGTCGTTGAATATTATGAATTTCAAATTGCATATTTCTCTTTAAATTTGTGTAAAATAATTCTCAAATTTAAGTGACTTGTAAAAATTTACACAGGTGTGGCAAAAATTTTCCGGACCTGGACCAGATTGGAAAGAAAATTTTGTTCACAAGTGGGCCGTAAAATTAACATTAAAAATTCTTTAAAAAATTCAAAAATGATTCATTTAAGCAAACTCATTTATTTCGTTCCTTAATATGATTCATGTAAGTTTGAACAAATTGAGATGAAACAAAAAGAATCACGCTTTGAACAAAAATTTATTGTATCCACAAAACCCCCAATATTCAAATAAAATATTTCATTAATAATTATGTCCCCACCTGAACCCTAGTTCACATAATTGTTTAACCAATCAGGTCTCTTTCGAGTTCTGCTGGATCGTCGTATACAAATGTCCTGATTAACTTGATCGTCAGATTCTTCCTCGTAACTACTACTATTGCTGCTATATCCATCTTGTATTTCGTTTTATCAGTCAACCGCCATATCCGGTAGTTCGATGTTCTCTTCTTGTCTCTGTCGTATGTCCTGAACGTGTCTCGGTACTCCATCAACATCAACACAGTTATCACTAACCACCTTTGTAATGACCCCTGGTGTCCATATCTCGGTGCATCGTGTATGTTGATGAGGTTTAAAAAATACCTTATCACCGATTTTCACTTCCATTTTTTACCGTTTTTTCAGCAACATTACGCATTACTGGTAATCTGATGTTATATCTGTATATAGACTCTGCTGGAACTACTTTGTCTTCACCTTTTCCACGAGGTACTACATTGAAGTAAAATACTGCTTCCCATATAGGAATATCAGACCTCTTCGCAATTCGTTTAATTGTGCGATGGCATCTCTCCACAATACCATTTGTTGATGGTCTATATGCACATCTATAAATAATATTTACTCCCCATGAGTTACACCACATTTTGAATTCTGATGACCTAAACGCAGTTTCATTATCCACCCAGATTTCTCGTGGAGGTCCTCTTTCTGAAAATACAATTTGATATTGTGCAATCACATCTTGAGCCGATTCAGAATTCACGCGTTTCCATACAGAAAATCTACTTAGTCCACAGTCTATCATTGACAAGTACGTAAAACCATTGTAATGTGTATGATCTAACGCTAAACGTTCCCAATTACTATGAATACTTAACGAATCATGAGTTACTCTCTTCGGTGACGGATCGATACTATTGCATTTATTACACTCTTTTATCACCCTTTTAACTTCATCAACGTCTGCTGCTATCCAATATCAAATGGTATTTCTACACCCATATGGTGCATATTGGATTCTTGCTCGCAAGACATAATAACGAACACCAAAATTTATTTATTTCTTACTTAAATTAATTTTTTATATTAAATTTCTGAAAATCTATTTTAACATATTTATAACAATATTTTATGGAATGTAATTGTTTATCTAATAGTTTCATAACATTCGAAAATTTTATTTTATGAACGTTCCCAACATCCCCCCCCGTTTTTGAAATTTTTGAATTTTTCCACATTCCTTATTATTTGTTTATCATTTTCATCTTTGAGTCTATAACTCCTCTCATG
>MQRK01225538.1:8032-20191 GCA_001938485.1 Girardia tigrina
ATCTGGATCCAAATTACAATTTAATATATATATATATATATATATATATATATATATATATATATGCAATATGATAATTTAATATAAATAGTAATATATAAGTTAATTTTACTCATACTCCCCTTCTTTAAAAGGTTTTAGCCACTCTATATTTCGACATATCAATCTGTCTGTTTTATTTTCTAATTCTACACTCCGGTTGTGTATATTCCGAATAATCCGATATGGCCCTTCATATCGATCTGATTCTTTTAATCTATTTTTAACTTTCAACAATACCAAATCCCCTTGTTCATAGCATCGTTTCTGTACATATGTTTGAGGTTTTTTGTTTTCCATTTGTTGTACTTCTTCGATAATTTTTTATTGTCAAGATTATAACGACGCGATCCATCCAATATTATCCGTTTCACGAAAACAATTTCTGATGGGCTAAATTTTGTGTACTCTGCTGAGAAGCATTAATACTAAATTCAATTTCCGGTAAGATATCAACCCAATTTTTTCTACCGGTATCTTTCAATGTTGCATTTAGGGCATCTCTAATAGTACGGAACTTACGTTCTATAATTCCATTAGCACTGTGGTGATATGGGCTCGAAAATTGCAATTTGATTATTAACATTGATTTGGTAAAATCTGTGAAAGATCTTGGATTCAAAAACTTTTCGTCGATCTACATGAATACATGCCGGAGCTCCAAATTTTAATATCCATTACCTCATAATCGTTTGGATTGTAGTTGTATCATCCTGAGTATTAACAGCTTATATATCGACTGAATATAAATTATTATTTCCAATATTCCCAAATACTGTTATTCCCAAAATGTATTTCTTTCCATTTATTACTGGCATTGGACCACAGAAGTCTACATATATATCATCAAAGGGTTGTTTTGATATTAGATTGATCGTTTCTTCTTTTGTGAATTTTGTGTATGTTTTTGATAATTGACAACTTATACAACTTCTTACTATTTGTTCAACATGTTTTGTAAGATCCTCCATAGCGTATTCATTCATCAAGAAGGCATATGTTTTCTTGACTCCTTCATGACACAAAAATTTATGGAAAAATGCAATGCAGTCATTTCTAGAGCTTTTCGGAATCCAAATTTTATCTTCAACTGTTCTTATACATCCGTCTTTAAATGAAAAATCTTGTATTAATCCTTCTTTTATCCCGCTCATAATTCCACGAATTTCAACACTGTTCTGTTGCCAAGGGATATGCAGTTCTTCTTCATCTAATACCAGCATTCGAGTTCGTTACTTAATTATTTTAGCTTCTTCATGTTTTGTCATACATTGGGCACATACCATACATTCTTTCCTCGAAAATGCATCCGCATTTTGATGCAATTCACCTTTTCTGTATTCAAAAATCATGTCTAAACTACTCAAGTAGTTCATCCAGTTCTGAAATTGTGGTGTTATTGACTTTTTGTTGTCATCATAAAAACAATCGCTTTGTGATCTGTTCTTAATTTAAAACGAGTCCCATACAGGAAATGTTTGAAAAGTTGTGTTAAGTGGACGATTGCCAATAATTCTTTTCTGGTTATGCAATATCCTATTTCATGTTTCGACATTGCTTTAGATCCATAAGTAATAACTCGTTCTTCTCTGTGGTCATTTACTTGGGATAAAACAGCTCCAATCGTATCGAACGACGAATCTGTATTCAAAACAAATGTCTTCGTAAAATCTGGATACATTAGTACATCCGCTCTCGTCAAGGACTCTTTCAACTTATTCAATGCTGCTGAATGTAAATCCGTCCAAAATAAAGTGTCTTTAGAAGTACTGCACATGGATTCCTAAGGTCTTGCTAATTTAGAATAATTTGAAATGAATTTCCTATTTAATTTAATTCATAAACCCAGGAAACTGCGAAGCTTTTTGACGCATTTTGGTTGTTGGAATTCCCAGATGGTTTTTATTTTATTTGGACCTGTTTTTATACCTTCTCTATTCACCACATAGCCAAGAAAGTGCAGATCATTTTGAAACAAAAATTGAGAGCGAATTGTAGCGCGAACAGAGGCGAAATCGCCAATCTGCGTATTTACACTGACATCAAATCGCCTCTCAATCAGTAATCGAATAAACATTCCCCATTGAAAGCAGGAACACAAAAATTTTCCATTAGAATTTCAAATTGCAAAATTATTTCCACGACTTTTGGGGGCAGCATTTGTGAATGAGAGAAATATTATGTATAAAATAAAACGAAGAAAAATCTGACCAGAAATGCTGGACATAACAAAATGTTAAACTAAACTAATTTAATGAAAACTGCCAATGGGCTGGATGATTTGTCTCTTACCGGATATGCACAAATTCTTTACCGTTACATGACAATGTTTTGATTTTTGTATTTCAGACTGAAATAATCAGAACTAAAATTTTCAGTTAAATACTTCCGGTTATTAGATTTTATTTGACTGCATTTTCTTACTTTGTATGTCTGTGAATTTGTGCTTAATTTCAAAAGCATGTATAAAGTATGTGGCTATATAATAAAGAAGTAAATGAAAATTTTGATTAAGCTAAAACTTTTTAATCGTTAAAAAATAAAAAAAAATAATTGATTAATTAATCGTTAATATCCGCAGTCCAAGTATTATAATTGTTGTTCAGCCCACCTTGTACCCACTAATTTATAAAAAAGTACTTAAGAAAAAAATACGTAAGCAAAAAAAACAAACCGTAAAACAAAATCGTCATTTTTTTAATTTTAAATTTTTGATTTTTTATTAAATAATTACTTTTTTTAGCAAATAAATTTGACTTTTTTATGAAGCTGAAAAAAAATTGAAAATTAAAAAAATCGATTTTGTTAAAAAAATTGGATATTGCATATGTATTTATTCTTATTTAATGCGGTAAAACCAATTCGTCGTTTAAAAGGACTCGTTTTTTTCGCTAATGCGAAATTTTTGTTGTGGTCTCTAATTTCCCAAGAAAACGTCAAATTATTTTGGTAAAAAAATATTTACTAAATAATAAAAAACAGAATTTAAAAAAACAAACAAATTTGTTTTACCGCATTAAAAAAGAAAAAGTACATAAACAATATTCAAAATTATTTTAATAAAATCATTATTTTTTAATTTTTTATCAAATAATTATTTTTTTAGCTAACTAACTTGACGTTTTCTTGTGAAATTAGAGACCACAACAGTAATGAAGAGAGTCAAACAGAGCGGGGCATTATTCCGTAAGAAGAAAAAAATTGTGGAAGAGGAGTTAAAAAAGAATGAAGGGGCACTGTTGAAATTCATCCAAAGGACCTCATTGCCTACGAACAAAGTGATGGATATGGAGGACGACAAACCAATAGAGACTGGAGATAAATCTAGTATTGCTAATGATACAATTGAAATCGATACAGCTACTGTGGAAGGCGAAGGTGGCATTGATGCAGAAGTTTGCGAGAGGGAATTTGAAGCACAAGAAATGCAAGAATTAATCACTCTGAAAACAGACTTTGTAAGTGATTTTACTGACATTGGTCTTTGGCCGGTTAAGATTAGCCATGAAATTCACGCTATGCTTGTTCGTCAAGGATATACTTCTATGCAGCATCTTCATTGTGAATTCAAAGAAGTATCGCGACCAGGCACAAGCACAAAAGGTGACACTAGAAAGCTAACCAAAAAATGGTTTTTTCGTGATCTACGGAACGGAGAGAAAAGTATGAGAACATGGATGGTGTATTCTCCTTCAAAGGAGGCCCAGTTCTGCTTTTGCTGCAGACTGTTTTCAGTTGGGCTGCCTAGTTTTTCTACTGAAGAAGGCTTTAAGAACTGGTGGAAATTAAATCCTAAAGTTCATGAACACGAAGTAAGCGCATCGGATGCACAGGCATTCCTTAAGTGGAAGGAACTAGAGATCCGGCTCGCTAAAGGAAAGGCAATAAGCAAAGTAGAGGAAGAATTAATTGAGAAGGAGACTAAGAAATGGCGAGAAATTTTAGCTAGATTACTGGACATCGTTAGATTTCTCTCTTAGCAAAACTTGGCACTAAGGGGCCATCGAGAAGACATCCACGAAGACGGAGACCAGGAAAATAGAGGAAACTTTTTGGAATTGGTTCATTTGTTGGCCAAGTATGACCCTGTGCTCCGTGAACATTTGGTAAAAGTTAAACTGGGAAAGAATATTGTCACTTCATATTTGTCACCAGAGGTTCAAAATGAATTTGTGAGCATTTTAGCGCAGCAGGTGAGAAAGAAAATCATAGCACAGGTAAAGAAGAGCAAGTATTTTTGCATAATTTTTGACAGCACTCCAGATATATCTCACAAGGATCAGTCGAGCGAGGTTTTACGCTACGTAAACATGGATGAAAATGAAGTGAAAGTGGAGGAGTCGTTTGTTCGATTTATCGAGACAAAGGGTAAGAGCGCAAAGGAAATTTCTGAACTGATATTTAGATACCTGGAAAACGACGAGATTCAGATTGATGATTGCCGTGGCCAGGCATATGACAATGCTACTGTCATGTCTGCCAATCGATCGGGTGTCCAGAAGCGCATATTGGAAATTAACCCGAAAGTTCTATTTGTTCCATGCTCAAATCACTCCCTGAATTTGGCTTGCATACATGCAGCTTCCGTTGTGGTTATATCTGTTACATGTTTTGGCACATTGGACCGGTTGTTCTCTTTTTTTTCCGCATCTACGCATCGCTGGGATGTCCTAATTCATGAGACTGGTCTAAGTATCAAGCGGATTGTGGAAACTAGATGGAGCACTCGAGCTGATGCTGTAAATGTGTTGGTGAAAAAATTATCACAAGTCGTGACTGCTCTGGAGAAGTACACCGAAGAAGGAGAAAATTTAATGACAAGATCAGATGCATCTTTAATTCTATCATCAGTACTGTCATTTCCGTTTCTATCGCTTTAGAACCTTTGGAATTCCATTCTACCAGAGATCAATGATGCCCAGAAGTATCTTCAAACAAAAGGGCTCGATCTGCATCAAAGTTCTGTCAAGCTTTTATCACTGAGAGATTACATTTTTGAGAATAGAGAAAAGATGGTGGACAGTGCATTAGACGAATCCAAAAAGCTCTGCTTTGAAATGGGGATAAGCATGGAGCGTCGAATTCGCAAAAAGAAAAGAATGGATGGCGAGGGATCGACTGATGTAGGGATGACATTTGATGCTGAGTTGAGACGGGAAATGCTGTCTGTCGTAGACAGGTTGATAGACGAAATATATTCAAGATTTCAACAAGTTCATGATCTTGCAAACAGATATGCTGTTATTGCACCATCTAATCTCTTTGATGATAATTACGATTGCCAACTTGGTGAAATAGAAGACGAGGTGGAGAAAGAGGAATTCTTAGCCGAAAGAAGAAGACTTCAGTATTTTGTCCGAGCTTCGGGAAATAACAGAATAGACGGACCTTTAGAACTTTTGAGCTTCATACAGAGATATCACCTTGGAGATTCCGTACCTAATATTGTGATTTTGCTGCGCATCTTTCTTATCCGGGCTATTAGCGTTGCCAGCTGCGAATGCTCGTTTTCCAAATTAAAGTTCATTAAGAACTATCTCCGATCTACAATGAGTCAATCAAGGCTTACAGACTTGGCAGTCCTCTCCATTGAGAGGGAGCTTGCTGCTGAACTGAATTTTGATACTGTTATCAATAAGTTTGCAGAAATAAAAGTACGAAAAGTTCGCTTGTAAATTGTAAATAAAATTGTAAATTTTGAAATGACTTCGTTACTTGGTAATTTTTAGTATGACAATAATAGTATTGCAAGAAAAATATGAAATTAAAGTAAATATTTTGAGACTATTTAATTTTTAGTAAAAACAGTAATTGAGGGTTCCGAATAATAAGTTAGGGTTAGGGGGCGGCAAATCTTAGGACCGCCCCAGGCGCCAATAATAGTTTCTACGCCACTGATATATATATATATATATATATATATATATATATATATAATCAATAGATCGCTTAGCGATCAGTATTAAAAATTATTATAATTAAAATTAAAATAATATTAATACCTTACTAGATCTACTTTAATTATTATTTATTAATGTTTGTACATTTGTCATTTATTATTATTAATTATTTAATTAATTACTAGTTTTGTTATTTATATTTATTCCGTATCTTTTATTTGTTAAGTAAGAGTTTACCGATCATTATATATGTCATTGTCGAATTAGGCAACTTTTTGACGAAAATATTTTGCCTAATTCGTGAAATCGACAACAGTTTCCTGAAATCGTGCAATTGCCGAATTCACGAACTATACGAAAAATTTTCAATTTAATATAAAAAATTTTCAATTCAATATGAAAATAATTATCAATTTAATATGAAAAAATATAAATTTAATACGAAAAAAATATCAATGTAATATGTGTGATTTTCATATTAAATTGAAAATTTTTCATAGTTATAAATATAGAAGGAAAATCTCTTCGGAATGAAAATGCTTTTTATGGAATAATAAATATTATTTTTTTAGAGATTAATAAAATTTGACTTGTACTTTTTATTTCGATTTAATTTGTTGTGAGATGCCTTATTGGCAATTATTTATTAATTGATTTGTAATTATTTATGAATTAATTTATGATTACGAATTAATTTTGAATATTTATTAAATATTTATTAATTAATTTGTGCTTGGGGAATTGCATTGTCGAGGAGGAATGGTGTGGGCGGGTGTGTAACAACGTGAAGGGGGGCTTGTGGCACTATCCCTGCAATGAGCGCTGAGAAGTAGGTGGTGTCGTTGGGATCTCAGCACCCTGGCAGTGTAAAGGGACAGGGGATGTTGGCGTCGGTAGTAATCCTTTATTGTGTAAAGTGAGATTTGCAACCACCGGTTTAAACCCCTTATAAAGTGTGACTGGATGTCCCGACTGGCTGGTGAGGATGTTTGTGAGGTCTTCAATAAGACACTTGGTGGACAATTGGAGTGTGGTGACAATGTCCCACTCAGTGCTGTTCATTAATGTGGTGTGCGTCACAGTTATCGTTTTCAGTGTGCTTTTGATGTGGTGTATGTGTATGTGATCTTTGAATGCTGTGGGAGATTGAATTCGTTTAAATTGGTACGTGAGAGTGTTTGTTGTGATGCATGAGAGGTGATTGTAGTAAGTGTTAGCTTTGCAGCAACTGCGTCATAAAAACATTCAAAATCGCTTACCTGTTTTGGATCGCTTGATCCCACTTCTGACATCATGGAGGTTTCGATCTCCAGATCGAGCTGAGGAGACCAGTACCTTTCCAATATGCCGTGACTCGTTGCTGTGAAAGATCGGCGTGTCGGTTCAACGGCTCAGGTCAAATGACCACCGATCGACACGTTATGGGATGTTTACTTGTGAAGAGTGATGATTTATTTTGAGAAAGAGGGTTAGATGTAGCTATAACAAAGTTCAGGATATAGTTGCCTCTAATATTGTTCCATCCGATTAGAGTAATATTTTCACAATTTGTTTGTTTTTCATAAATTTGTTTACTTGATGTTTTACATTCTCATAACATATTTCATTAAAGTCTGAATATATCGGAATATAGATATATTCCACATATAAATCCATATTTTTTGTTCAATAAAACAAATATACACGAATGCACTCATCCACCAATCAAAGAATTGTGTCACCAAATATTATGAAAACAAAAAAGTAACTTTTTGTTTAAGTTCAATTTGAATTTCAACTCGGACTACAGTTAGAATAAACTATTGGAGACCCAGTGACCCCAACCGACTTCGCAATGCCACAGTTGTCTTTGACTTCAAAAAATCGCTCTTGTATCTGTAAGGTGTTTCAATTTTCAATCAGAACAATATAATTCCTCAAAGATTTTACAATAATTCATTAAATCGTTCTAATCTTGGATTAGTGATGTCGGTCTCCTGAAAGCTTTCCTCAAACTGTCGGATAAACTGGTGAAACTCAACCACTTCATATATTGTCTTGTTATTGAATGCTTTAACCATCATTGATTGAATCAATTCGTTAATTTAAGTGATTTTAAATTATGGTCAATCTGGATAGCCCGCATCGAGACGTTTCTGTCGGTACAGAAATCAACCGAAAACTATACAGGTCGTTAAATTGTTCAAGCAACACCGATTTAGAATAATGACGATTCTGATGATTCCTACAAGGAATTTCATGAAAAGTTTTATGAAAATATTAATAAAGTACTAATTTATTTGATAAATGACGATTTCTATCATTTATTTACTATTTATATCGCTGAAAATTAATTTAGTATAAATTACAAATTTTTGTTATTAATAATAATATCAACATTTCATTTATATTGTTAGGGTTAGTGTAAGAGTTATGAATGGGGTTAGAGTTATGTTTATGGTTAGGATATGTGTGTGTCATGTGTGATGGTTACTGAGTTAGGTAAGGGCTATAGTAAGTTTTAGAGGCTCTATGTACCAAAATTAATTCACACCAGATAAAAATTTATGTATATATAAAATTAAATTTAATATAATTATTTAAATTAATATTATATTTTACAATAGATTTTAGCTATAATGAATTTAAAATTGATTCGAACATGGATAATTAACAACTTCCCAATATATTACGTCCAAAAAGTTAATTTATTAAAAAGTAAATAAAGTGAATAATTATAATGAACTATACAATCATACTTATCTTTATAAAATATTTTATAATTTGACTTTGCACTAGTAAAAAATTTATTTTTTCGACTCGTGAAACGTAAAATATGAAAAATGACTTGACTCAATCTTTTACCCGTAAAATATGTAAAGTGATTCGACTCGACTCGTGACTCGTAAAAAAGTTTAGCGATTCTACTTGACACTCAACTCGTAAAATATTTAGGGTGACTTGGATCGACTCGAGTCGAGAAAATAGTGACTCGACGACAACACTTATATGTTCTATAAGAATCTTACATAACACATTTTTTTGAAAAATTTATTATCAACAAAATCTATCGACTTAAGCAATCGATTAAAAAATCATTATTTTTAATTTAACACAATTAAATTAAAAATAACTTATTGATTAACTAAGTTAACTTATTGATTAACTAAAGTTGTCACTTTACATATGCCCTTACCGGAGAAGAGAATAATATCTTGACAAGTGAACGTCGATTTTATAAGGTCAATCGATATTTTTTGTGTTGGACTTTTATGTCTAGAACGAAAGTTTTCATGTCTTCAGGTTGACATACAAATTTGTAAGGCATACGTTGATTTTAGGGATTCAATAACATCTCTTCTTAACCACACTTCTGATCACGTTGATAGTGCTCCTGGCATGATGATCTTTTGTGTGAGTTGTTTATTTACTATCGGACTTGCGAAACCACGAATAGATGTTTCGATATCTTCTCTGGAGTAGGCTGATTGATTAACTTTGACAATAATTGTGCCGATGAGGCGGTCGAATCAGTTATTGTCGAATTCTGAAGTCTGAGAATTGCGATTGGCAGATCATGTATCCAAGTTCACTTGGCCGTGTCCGAGTAAGTTCTAAGCGCGTTTTTACGGATATGTGGAATCGTTCAAATTTTCCGTTGCATTGTATATAGTGTGGGGTTGTGTGCCGATTCTGAATTTTCGACAATTTTTTTGAAGTTGGTTTGACGGAAACTGTCTCCCTTTAAGGTGATTAAGATGATTAAGGAAATCGGCAGTAATGATTTCTGTTCCTTTGATAAATTGGATTTGAAAGATGCTTTGGTTGAGAAACTCAAAAATAACTCTATTGTCTGTTTGATGGATCCTTCATTGATTGAATGTAAATCAGTGGCTTGTGATCGGTCTATATTTTGAAACTAGATTCTTCTAAATAATTGCTGAATTTCTTGACGCCAAGTTAATCGCGAGCACCTCTTTGTCGAATGTCGAATATTATTTCTCCGCATTGTTCAATTTCTATTGAAAAATTGTCATCAATGCTAGCTTTGAATTAATTTCATGGTTGAGGCTTACTCCAACAGTGATACCGGAGGCATCAGTGCCGAGAATGAGAGATTTTTTGTCATTGAATGACTGCATCGTGATGATCTCTTTCAATTTCTGTTTGATTGCAGTGGCCGCTTTTCGTTGGGAAGCGTTCCATAAAAACTTTTGATTTACTTTTGAGGTAGTCAGAAGGGCATGCAGAGTCGCCATTCTTTGTGACAGGTTGGGAATTATCCACTGGTAGAAAGTTGCAGCACCCAGATATCATCTAAGAGATTTTATGTTGTCCGGTTTTGGCATCTTAATTATAATATCAATTTTTTTGCATAGGTTTAATCTGTAGAGATGTTGAATCCCAGGAACCGAACTGTTAGGGAGCGAATTTTACTCTTATCTATATTCATCTCCATGGAAACCTCATCTTGTAGATTCAGTACTGTGGACAAGTGGTTCTCCAGGTCTTGTGTACTGTCTGAATTCGGTTTTGTAGACCGAATGACATCGTTGTATACCCTAAAAGTTTGAATGGCATGAAAAATTCCCTCTTTTCGATCGAAATCTGTTACAAGGCTTTTTTTCAATCGAGGGCAGTAAAAATCACTTTCCCCGTTATTCTATCTAGGGTGTCTGAGATTCTCGGCAAAGGGTACCGGTTCTGTTTTGTAACCAAATTCAGCAGTCGGTAGTCTCCATAAGGTCTAAAAAAAACAGTCGGTTTTTTTACTTAACCTAATGGGAAAGTCCAAGGGCTTTTGCTTCTTCTGATCATACCATGGAATAATAATTGATTAAATTCAGCTCATACTGATCTTAATGATTAATTCGTCAACTTCCTCCCTCGTTGTAAAATGGAGGATCGGTTGTTTCGATTCTGATGGTTTGGGTCCTTCTGAGTGAGGTGTTGAAGGTTGCATGTAGCATTGCTTTGTTAGATCCAACCATCATGAAGCTGTTTGTGATAATATTATTAGGATGACAATCAACCTTAATAATTTCATGAGTCAGGAACTCGGAATTACTCGTTGCGTGTCAACAAGTATGAAAGTCCAAGTAAATGGCTTGAGGGCATCGGCAAGGCGGAATTTGAGCGTGTGGGTTCCGAAGGTAAAAATATCTTGACCGTTTACTGATACAAGTTTCTGGATTGTCAAAGTGTTGGAATTGTTTTGAGGGAAGAATGTTGACATCTGCACCCGTGTCGATGAGGAAATGGACAACTCTACTATCGGCCATTGCTGGAACGATGAAAATTGAAGATATTGGATCCGCTGTTTTGTTGAGAGTTAGAGGTACCGGGTGATTCCAACCCTTAGTCTTTTCTTGACAGCTTTTGGAGGATCCAGGTGCACGGCCTTTGATATATCCTAGCAGCTAGTCCGAATATGCGGTGATAAAAACATAAATTAGAATTTTGCTGACCGAGATTAATTTGTTTCTTGAGATAATTAACCTCATTGATCAACTGAGCGATCTCAGAGGCATAATTTACGGAGCTGAAGGCTGTCTCATTTGCATTGATTACAACTTCAACTCTGATATTCAATATATCATCAGCCGATTGTGCTAATGCAGTTCGTGAGAGTGTATTTTGTATACTCAATATTTTCTGGATATCCATTGGCATTGCACAAAAGCATGCGGTTCGCAAAATATTGTCACCGCCGCCGTGGTGTCAAAACTGCTGTAATGATGCTGCAGGGTTCTGAGAAATTCTGAGGGTTGACAGTCACCAATAATGTTTGAGAACAGTTCATCAAAATGAACCAAAACTGGAACTCTGTGGCAGAGTACAATTGCATTCCTAAGGTCGGAAATCGGTATTGTGGAGTTCGTGTCGTAGAATTCCTAGAATTCTATAAATAACTGTAGAGGCTGATTTATTGTGAGATGTAAAAACTTTATGTGCTCTGTTGAAATTCCGGAGATCCGGAATATCGAATCGATTTGTTTGAACAACATCTCGGTGTTGTTGAAGATTGGAGGTAATTTTGGGGTCGCGAGATTGCATTTGAGCGAACCGCTTCTGATATCATTATAAGAAACTTGAATAACACGATTTTTTTGAAAAATTTATTATTGACAAAATCCATGGATTTAAACTATCGATATAAAAATCATTATTTTTAATTTAACAAAATGAAATTAAAAATAAATTATATATATATATATATATATATATATATATATATATA